>CAUYQG010092284.1:0-34733 GCA_963574415.1 Tarsius wallacei
AACTTAGTGGCTTGCCGAGAGCAGGGGTCATATCGCCAATGAAGATGAAGTCATGAACGCGTGAGTGACATGTTTCGGTGAATAGGATCCTCTGTGTCCCCACCCGTACCTGTGGCTGCTCTGCTCAAGAGGAATACAAGAGGATCCAGATGACAGGCAGAGTGTGATCTCATTCAACACAAGCTTGTCGTCACCACGAGCTCACACCTTTTACTAATGTGTCACTAACACTGTCTCCATACAAAAAGGAAAACATATGACTTAGATTAACGAGCACAGGGTCATCGCCATGTTTAGAAAGTCAACCACTAGACATACAATTTGTATATTAATAACTTTTAAAACTGACATAAAAACTGCCATAATGCACTTCTTGGGAGTTACTCTCCTAGATTTTTACAAATAAGGAAAATGAAGTCAGAAAGAATAAATCATTTGCTCAAGGTCATACAACTGATACCTGCTCGTCTTGGGTCTTGAAGCTAGACCCATCTAACTGCAGAGCCCAGTCTTCCTCTGCTGTTAGTCTCAGGAGGAAAGAATAAGAAACTCAGAGGATAGGCAGTGAGAAGCAGATAATATACCCACATCTACACTCCCAACTCATGCTCACTTTATAAATAATAGATATGCATTAAAAACATTAATGAACTTTCTACTTTTAATGTCCTGACATAATTCAGATCTTAGAACAGTATTATTGAGGCAACAGCGGTAATTCTAATTAGCAATTCATCTGCTGCACTTGAGGGTCATTTTAAAATTCTGCTTATTAACTTATAGCATTTTCCTTCTCAGATTGACTGTCATTTCCAGGAATAAGTTAAGGTAGATCAGACCTTATAGGGTAGCAAGAATTAGGACATCATTAAAAAGAGCATTCAAGTAGTTAAAGTAAGAGTAGAAATTTATCAGAAGTAAATGGGCTATTAAATCATCATTGGCTCTTCTTTCATTTGAAATTTTAAGCATTCCAGGTAGATTTAAATGAAATAACATTTAAGACTTCATTAAGAATTTGCAGAATGTTTAAGAATAGTAAAGCGCCTTGTGTAAAATGTTTCCGTGTGATTGTAGTAGCCCTCATTTTACGAATACTCTTTATATGAACATTTCTTTCTTTCTTTTTCTTTGGGTTCTTTCTTCTCTTTTCTTTTTTTCTTTTTCTTTTTTTTTTTTAATTGAGTCAGGGTCTCATTCTGTCATCCAGGGCTGGAGTGCAGTGGCACGACCACGGTTCACCATAGCCTTGACCTCCTGGGCTCAAGCAATCCTTCTGCCTCAGTCTCCCGAGTAGCTGGGACTAAAGGCACGTGCCACCATGCCCGGCTTATTTTTTTATTTTTATTTTTTTTATTGTTGTAGAGACAAGTTCTCACTATGTTGCGCAGGTTGGTCTCAAGCTCCTGGGCTCAAACAATCCTCCTGCCTCAGCCTCCCAATGGACTGGGATTATAGGCATGAGCCACCACGCCCAACCTATATGAACATTTCTCCATGTGAACTAAGACCTAGATACTCTTTTCTCTTTAATATAATAAATGATCAATGGGGAAAAAAAAGGCCATAAAAAAGTGTTGAGGTTTTTGTGTGTGTGTGTGTGTGTGTGTGTGTGTGTGTGTGTGTGTGTGCCATGTATTATATTAACCAGCACAGAAATTATTATCCCGATTTCACATATCAGGGAACTAGGTCTCGGAGAGGTTAAACATCTCGCTCCAGGTCACACAGTTAACAGGTGGGAGAGTAGGTATTTAAACTCAAGCCCATATCACACCAGATCTGATGCTCACTGAACTGTGTCAGCCAATTAATGACAGCAAGCACTACAGAGTTATGTCTGAATTCAACAATGAAAGAGCCAATTCGTTACTTTCAGAACTACAGAATTCCGGAGCCATGTCTGGGCTTGTTAATTACTGTTCCAGTAACTTCCAGAACCAAAATCTATCTTGGAAGACAGTGTGCAACCAAGACCTAAGTTTTCTAGTGCTCTGAGGAGGCCAGGGCAGGGTGATCAGGGTACCTACTATCTGTTGCTTACCTAAACCATAACCCCTTCCCTCTTTCCTCGTTCACTTACACCTGTTCTGAGGACACACCTCCCTTGTAAACTTCACCACAATTCACACTTTTGGCCCATCGATTCAGGACCTGGGGTTTCCCTGTGCACATTCATTACTCATTCATTCTCTCTCTCTCTCTCTCTCTGTCTCTCTCTCTCTCTCTCTCTCACACACACACACACACACACACACACACATACACACACACCCCTGTGCCCTGATAAACTAAGCCTGCAACACCAATTGTAAAGGAACGTCAGAGAGAGTTTTTCTCAGAGCTCAGTCCCAATTCTTTGCTGATCCTACCACAGCCACTAATTATGGATCATATACTCATGCTTCATGAGGCAAAAATAATAAGGTCACACAAACACACCACTATGCTCTATTGTTATTAGGCTTGGTGATTTAGCACAGAAGGAATCTATGGTAAAGAGGAAATTATTCTAAGAATGTAGGACTCTTTTTTTTTTTTCTTCTCATGCCATAATTCTGCTTACCTACAACTAATGAAACTCAGACTTATTATGAAGTTCCCATTTAACTACATAGGTTTTTCTAGGAGACAAAGATGACATCAAGGCAGCAGAACACACCAGGTTGGAGAAGAAAGTATCAAAGCCTACTGAAACACAGATTTCACAAAAGGTTGATCTATGTGTCATTTCTAGATTTCAGCAGCCAGATCTATAATTTCATAATTTAGAAATGTTCTATTAAATTATTTATGTGCAATACATCTGTAAGCAAATATATAATTATGTAAAATATACGTATATATAAATTGTACCAATGCATACAATTATGTATACATTTTCTAGCTGTTCAATACTATTACACACATTAATTTTTTATGATTATTGCAGAAGATTCTAGCGACAAATGGGCACATGGGCTTCAAAAAAGTTTCAAGTTGTTAATGTTTGACACATGAGGAAACCCCAAAACCTGGAATTTATTTACTCAAAATCGTGTGTTTATTCTCACATGTTTAAACTTCGGTCACCTTCAAAGTACTCTTCATTTGATACAATCCGCCTACTGAGAGGCTTCTTCCACAGAGCAAAACAGCTTTTGAACTTATCAACGTTGGTGCTTTTTAGTGCTTCTGCTGTTTTTTGTTTGGCCTCTTCCACATTGGCAAAATGTTTCCCTTTGAGGACTTTTTTTAAAATCCAGGAAACAAACAAAATGTACCATGTGGGAAGATTCACTTGCAAATCACCCATCATGAAACGGGCAAACACCTTGAAAGAATCTCAAAAAAAAATTCAGCAAAGTTGAATGCTGCCTCTTACAACAACACTAATTGGTACACTGATGCCAGTGAGATCTGAGAACACTTTACCAAGTGAGGGAAGTCTAGCGAGGGCCCACCCTCCAAAAAATAATTTTGATTATTTGGGGTCTCCAGTCTTATGTGGATTCTATAAAAGAACCTAATGCTATTAAATTGTTTTATAAAAGAATTTATTCTGAAGGCAAACACATAATTTTTTCTTGAAATAGAAATGTCTAGAAATAAAGAGCCTCATATGTAATATTGTAGAATTTTTTTAAAAATTCATATATTAAAATGTTTGTAAGGACATAAGAATTATAGGTCAATTTCATACAAGGGAAAATGGTAGAATGGTTACGTTTCCTCCTACTTTTTGGTGACTCAGCTACATAGAGGCAATATCCTGGGATTTTATGCATAAATATAGCAAATTTGTTTTCTATCTGACATACACGGAACAGGATGTGTAAAGTCCACCAATGGTTTTCAGGGGAATGCTGATGACAAAGAACAGACGCTTCTATGACTCTTGAGTCTCTCATAAAATACGAGGTATACTACCATGCTAAGTTATAAGAGTGTCCCTGGACAATCTTTTTGCACCTTGATCTACTATTTTATAAATATGTGGAGGGGGGTAAAGGAATGCTTTTCCATGGTAAACTTGATGAGAACATAGAAACTAATAGGAGAATTTGTGTTTAGAAATCTAAAACTAGCCACTATTTTTTAGATTGGAGCTCAAATGGAATTTGTTCACTTTTCTGTCCCGTTTCAGTTCAATTTAGCCACCATTGAAGTATAAACTCCTAGACTGGAAATAGAAGTCATAATTTGACTCGTAGAATCGGTATGTTTTAGTAATATTAAGAAAAAATTGAAAATTGGGGGCATTTTTAAGGAACACTATTACTTGCTTCCATCAAAATACTTTAAAGCTCTCATACAAACAGACAGTAGGCAGATTAGTATACTATAAAGATTTCAAAATCTGGGATGAATTTGAAATTTGAACATGAATCTCTTGATAAACCAAAGCCAGTTTTTAAAAATTTAAACACTGCTAGTTTTTAAAAAAAATGTAAGCAAACTTCTGGACCACCTTATAAAAATTTAAATGCTATCTGATTTGAATTATATTCTCTTTCACAACAGATATTATAATAAGAAATACCTTCTATAAATGTACATAAAATATGGTACCATACCTATGTGATTTGAAATGCTCAGGAGGAAGGCAGAGTCCTTTAAGAAGCAAGTTGGCTTAAGAATTGGAACTGATCTTATAAAACCTACCAGTTATCTGATGTCAGAATGAAGTTACTCATGCTATATTATCTATTTGTACAAAAAGCTGGTCAGAGGGAAAAATGTAAGTGGGAAAGACACTTTGATGCCTTGAATGATAAATAGATGCACACTAAACTACTTGAATATTAGGAGAGAATCATTTTAGAAATTTATAAATAGAGGCCAAATGGTCCCAGGTTTATATGCTTCCTCTGTGAGCTTGAAATAGAACATGGTTGATGGGACATTTTGAAAAATCATTCAAAAATAAGAAGATTTGAGATCCTCCTTCTGCTCCGTCCTCCTGTTACATCCTTCTATTCCTAATCGGTCCTCACCAAAATAATTAGATAAGTAATTAGCACTCCTATCTCAGAGCAGATGAATATAATTATTCTGCTAAGGTGTATATATATATATATATATATATGTATACATATATATATATATACATATATATATATGAGTATCCTCAAACAAAACAAAGAAGAAAATCTTTTGAACTTCCTGAAATATATCTTTTGACAGTTCAACCGTGCCATCTTTTTTAGTAAAGCATGACTCATGGATCTATGGAAAACATTTTGTGGATTTCTACCCTTGTATTATAACATACGGTGTCCATTCAATAATTTTTAATCCTAAAGATTCCTTCCTTTGTTTGACCTTCTCTTCACGTTTTTGGTACTATATACTCTAAATAAAGGACTGACAAGACTACAGAGATACCTATTTGACTCCCTGCTTTCAACAATTCTGGGTATATACATACCCAGAAGTGGAATTGCTGGATCGTATAGTAATCATGTATTTAATTTTTTAGGAACAACCACACTGTTTTCTATGGGGGCTGCACCACTCTGCAATCCTACCAGCAATGCACAAGGGTTCTCATGTTTCCACATCCAAATCAACACTTGTTAATTTTGGTTTTATTTTTTATCATCGCCGTCTTAACGGTGAGAAGTAGTATTTCACTGTAGCTTTGATTTGCATTTTCTTCTTACATATATTCTATTTTAAAGATGTGGGGTGCAAGTCAGGATTAGTATACAAGTGGACACCGTACAGGTAGTTTGGGCCTCCCTTCGGTCCCCACTTTGCCTGGTTTGAGATTAGGTACCCTTATTGATGTCGTGTTCCCCCACCACCCCACACCGGCAGTATCCCACTACTGCCAATCCCTTTCTTATAGTATTATGGTAATTCAGGCTCCACTTATGAGTGAGAACATGTGGTACTCTGTTCTTCGTTTCTGTGAGAGATCACTGAGTGTGATAGACTCTAAATCCATCCAAGTTGCCTCAAAGTCCATGTGTTTTTCCTTCTTTATGGTTGTGTAATATTTCATTGTGTATATGTATCACATTTTTGTTATCCAGTCCAGTTTTGATGGGCAGCACGGTTGGTTCCATGTTTCTGTTATTGTGAATAGTGCTGCAATAAACATGCATGTGCAAGCATGTTTTTTGCAGAATGCTTTGAGTTGCTCTGGGTATATTCCCAGTAGAGGGATGCCTGGGTCATATGGAAGGTCAATGCCTAGTTCTTTTAAAAATCACCACACCGTTTTCCATAGAGGTTGAACTAGTTTGCATTCCCACCAGCAGTGTGGAAGTGTTCCTTTTACTTCACACCCTCTCCAGCATCTGTTGTTTTATTAATGATGGCCATTCTTACCGGAGTTAGGTGGTATCTCAATGTGGTGGTATCGAGCACTTTTAAATGTGCTTATTGGCCAACTGTCTATTCTTTTATTCATCTTTTTACTACTAATACTTATGAAATAGTCACACATTTTCACTGTTCTTTTTTTTTTTTTTCAAAACTTTTTCAGCTTTTCTAAAATCCTGCCTCACACACATCCCTACATGCCAGAAACTTTTTCCTAAACAGTGATGATATTACCTTATGTGCCGGTATCAATGAAAATTCTCAACTGATGCCGTACCTTTGTAAAATGGGACCATGACAGCAAAGTGAAACAGTTGTTGTTTCACCTCTTCGGCCACTTCTGTTTCCCTGTCCTATTCCCTTTCTCCTCCTTCTCCTACTTGTACCTTATATGGACACTTCCAATGGATTTTTCTACCCAAAGTTTTATCCTATCTCTCAGAACCCTTTGTCTTCATATAACTATCCAAACTTACAATGTCTCTAGACAACTCGTTATGACAGGCCAGTGATTTTCTCCAGCTTTGCCAAGTTATTTGTTGAAGACAGATGCTTCTCTCTTCTAAACATTCGCCTGCATTTCTTCCTCCCTGTTCTGCCTTGTTAACTCTTCTGAGCTCATAACCTGCCAAGAAGTCACTGCCATAACATGTTCCATGATGCATCAAGGCTAAGCTTCTCCTGACACTTGTTTTCATTAATATCCGAATACTAAGTCTCTCATACAAAATTATAAGTGTGTTTAGATGGGCAAATCTTCCCATGATGGACAGAAGAGACTTGTGTCTTACGAATTGTTTCCCCAGAGCACAGACAGCATTGTGCTTATCACACAACAGGCCACAATATTTATGGACAAAATAAATGAATAAGGAGCCTGTGTCCAAATACAATTCTTCTTTTAGAACGATGTATTGGGATGCTCATTCTGGATGGTTCCCGACACCTCAAACAGGAATGCTACAAATGGAAGAAAGTATCTTTTCTTCCAAACCTGGTCCACCTAAGCTGCTGCCATTTCTGCTACTATTAGCTTTACTGCCCTGGGATCCTAAGTGAAAACTCCTATTTCCGTTACTTTCAACGGCACCATTTCCGCTTACATGTTATCATTTGCTGTATCTTATCAATGCCACATTCCATAACATCACCTATGTCCCTCCATTTCCATGGTCTCTGCTTTCAATAGCTCATATATATTTTGTCTGCATGATTGGAATGATTCTCTCATTATTATTCTATCTCCCACTTTCCCAAACCATTAAATCTATTTGTCCTATCAAAACAATCCTCCCTTGCTCAAAAAAAAAAAAAAAAAAAACTTATAAATCCATAATTCTCCTAAAAAAAAAAAAAAATCTATTGTTTATTTATGTATTTGTTTATGTATCTATCTATTTATTTATCTGTTTTTTGAGTTGGAGTCTCACTCTGTTGCCCAGGCTGGAGTGCAGTGGCATGCTCATGGCCACCACAGTCTCGACATGCTGGGCTCAAACAATTCTTCCGCTTCAGCCTTCCTTTTTTTTAAAAAAAGTATTTATTTTAAAGATGTGGGGTACAATTCAGGATTAGGTACACAAGTGGACATCGTACAGATAAAGTTTGGGCCTCCCTTTGGTTCCCACTTTGTGTGATTTGAGATCAGGTACCTTTACTGATGTTGCGTCCTTTCCCTCTCCTCCAGCCTTCCAAGTAGCTGGAACCACAGGTGTGCACCACCACATCTGACTAATTTTTTTATTTATTGTAGAGACGAGATCTTGCCAAGTTGCCCAGTCTGGTCTTGAATTCCTAGGCTCAGGCATTCCTCTTGTCTCTGCCTCCCAAAGTGCTGGGGTTATAGATGTGAGCCACCACGCCCAGCCGAATCTCGTTAATGCACCATCCTCACCCACTACCTCTCCTCTCCACAAAATGTGGCCAAAACAGTTTACTCTCAACCTGAATTTTGACTAATCTAACTCAAGTACTCTTTAATGAATTTGTGCCCTACATGTGATCACCTAGGTGCTCTGCTTGCATTCAGATGGGATGCCTCCTCCCATGCCAGATGTCCAAAGTACCCGCTGTCTTGAGTCAAAATCAAATATGTTTGTCTCCATGGACAAGTTCCTGACTTCCATTCGACTGCAAGCTAGAATTAAGAACTCCCAGGCAGTGATTCTGTGCCTCTCTTACGACATTTGGCAATTTATAATTTAAATGATTCTTATTTGCTCACATGCCATTTTCTCGCATATAGTGAGTTTCCTATAGACAGGATCCTAGAGTTATTTCGCTTCTGCTCCCTCACAATAAATTAAACAGGAGATGAGTACAATGGGTTCCATTTTTTGTGGAAGCTCAGTGATTACTTCTAACACAGGCAAATGAATGGATGAATAAAACGTTACCTACAGTTCTACCAAAATGTATTCTTCTTGCTACTTATATAATTACTTTTTGAAGTTCCCCGGAATCTTTTCTTCCAACCTGCCTGGGAGCCCTCATCTGAGGTCTCGAAAATCTCCTCTGACCTGTTGGGTCCTGCCTCTCCGTACATTACAACACAGACAACCCGAGCCAGCAGATAATTAAGAATTATCCATTAGAAATATGTTCTTCCCTGAACCCACACAGGCTTATTCACTGTAATTGCTTTTTATTTACCCTGAACATTTCCCAGGTAGCCTTTCTTATTTAATGTTCTGTTTCCTAGGGAATTTATGACTGTCCCTTGTTGCCCGGCAATGGTCTGTGCATAGCCTGTGTTCTATATTTGTATTGCTATTCAGAAACCCGTCTTAGGTCGCCTTATCACTGACTCACAATGCCTATGAACAAAGTCTTGATGACTTTGTGGAAATCTTTATGTGCGCCTTTTCTTTTTATTTTAAAGTAAAATACACGGGTGTGGGAGGTACAAGGAAAGTTAGCTGTCAAAATTGCACAGCAACCTGAGCTTCTAGACAGTTTCGTGTATTCTATAAATTGAAATATAGAAATTCATTTCATAGCAGCCCAAATGCCAGGCCAAGAATCACCACATTACTTCCTAAGGCGATTCTAGTTTCCATAGCTTGGTGATTTCTTACATTAGTGTGAAAAGTCAGCATTTTCTGTCACCATTGAACTTTTTCTAAATCTTACATCTCTTCCTTGTTCCTCTAAAGAAGAGACCTCTTTGAGATCAGGAAAGAGCTTTGTTCCCCAATTACACACTGTGAGAAAAATGCAAAGATCAGCTAGAGGATAAAGAGGAAGTGTCTCTTGGTTTTAGTTGTAATTGTGGGCAGTGAATATCCCAATCTTTTCCTAGGTTTCTGTGCTTATACCTGGAGTAGATTATCAAGTGTTTTAAGGATGCCAAGGCCGCAACTATTTTTGTCTTCCCAGCTACATTTGTAAATGTAATTTTATGGAAGTTTCGATTAATCTACAGCCTAAACGTTTATTGCCTAAAAAGAAGCCTAAGCAAATGGGAATCCAAGAGAAAGTCACAGTATTATATCTGAAAGCAGGTAAAGAAGGCATCCTAAAAAAAACACAAGGCATAACCATGACAAGGGTTGAAGCTCAGTGGCAGATTAAGCTTTATAATCACAAGGAAGCAAAAAAGGCCACTGATGACATTCTTTACAAATCAGGACTCCATATGCTACTCTGAAATCTGAGTAAGACTATGACTTTAAGTTTCAAAGACATTTCTCAGTCACTCTTCAACTACTGAAGCAGGTGACTCCAATCCATAAAACTTGACTGCTGGTGAAGCTGGATGGACGCTGTAGGTCTCACCTTACCATGCACCATCTGCCAAGACTTCCCCTGGGACTTGCATCAACGTTCTGAAGCATGGACTCAAGTGTCTGGATGTACCAAAATCCACAATCCCATTCACTCATCTAAGTGTTGTGTAATTGAAACTGCCCAATCAATGGAAACATTTAATGTCAGAAAACTCACTAACAGTATACTGTTCATTAGCTCCTAAATATAATTTCAGCAACACAATACTTCTAAGCTGTAGCCATGCAATTTTGGAAAAAATCTGAGGAGTTTTCAAAAAAAGCACTTTGAAGAAAATTGATTATACAAATGCATTTCCTACATTATTATTCATTATGTCTGATGATTTTAATAGGATAATGCACCTAAGGAAAAACAAGTTCATGCATGGTATTAGAATGACAATGAAACAAGAAAACGTAAGCTTTCAACTGTAACACACTACATTTTAGGGAATGTAAGTGATCTACTTCTGATCATTTTGGAGGACTATCTATCTTATACCATATCCCAAAAGAGCAATGTGGTTTTACAAAACAACTAGACACAAGCAACACAGAATAGCATCCGATGCACAGCAAATAGAAGGATGGCAACCTTAAGTGGTATTTAACTACTACATTGATGGGTATGACACTTTATTCTTTGTTTGAGATTTTTCCTAATGTTCAGCAGTTAGAATGAATCGCACATGGCAAAAGAATCTAATAAACCTATTTGATTTTTTTTAAAAACACTTTACACTGGATCTAATTTACATATGACATCACAGAAAGCAATTTTTGAATTACATCCACTTAAAAAATGCTGATTCTAAAAATGCAGTTGATGAGCGTTTTTCTACTTATCTGTGCTAATTCTTATTTATAAAATCCATGCAGCTTCCAGAGACCTATTCCAGAGTGTGTGTGAGTCTTTTGTATCTTGGCATATGGACAAAGCATAAAGTTACAAGCTACAAATGTAAATTCATTTTGACTCTCTTTCTGATTTTGATGTTTTAAATACATATTTGCTAAGACTTAGAGAAAAGCTCCTTAGGAAACAATTTTGTAATCCACTAAGATTTAACCGATTCATCAACTTTGTCACCTACCACACTCATAACAAACATTGATTGGTGCTTTATGTTTCAATGGGTTAAGATACAATAAATAAGGTATAGGAGTATTTTGGCAAATGTCAAATATTCAGCAACAAGAGATGAAGCAGTTTATGTTACAGGAAATAACATATCGCCATACTAATTTTGGCAAGCTTGTTTGAGTACTCTGCCCTGTGAAACGTCGTCACCTATGACTGATCAGTTATGTAGAAGAACAGAATTTCACTAGACATGTAGAACAAATGTGATTTAAAATAGCAACAACAATCACTTTAGCAGTACAGCTATTCCAGAAGAACATTTAGATTCTGCAGTAAGAAAGAAATAGTATTACAAGAAAACCATGAAGACACCACTGGGGAATTTTTTTTAAAATAGTGGAACAGTGTTTTACCTGGGGGGAGGGGAGGAGGGAGACTCAGAGCAGCAAAAACTCTAAGAGAGAAAGCATAATCGTCACCAAAGCTCCTCAAGACTGGAGCAGAGTGCTTCAGGCTTCCTTAGTCAGCAGAAAAGCAGAGGACACCGAGCAATGAGAAAACCAGCATGGAATAAATAAAAACTTCAATTCTAAAGTTCAGAAATGAACAATGATAGATGCACTTGAATGTGAACGCACTATTGCTCTGTTCTCCTTTCCCAGAAAGCAAAAGAGTGCTGCTATTCCAAAAGCAACCATTCCTTGACAACTATACAGCCGTGAATGCAAAGCATTTGAGTATCAAAGAACCCCTCGAGAGCATGGCTAAGAAACTGTGTTTGATGCACTGGCCTAAAATACTGTCTTTGTTAACCAGTAACAAAATGTATTTTATTAATGATTTAAAGAGCGGGAGCCATCTTTATTCCGTAGTGGAATAGATGGGAGCACATAGGCTGGAGTGCTATGTGCAAATGAGCGCAACAAGTCCAGAAACGTCTGATTAGTGGCAGTGAAGCAGTGAGGTAAATGCACAGGGATGCTTTCATGCTATGTCTTAAAAGATATCTTTGGGAATTTAAATAAGCATAGGCTTATCAAATTTTATGTAACACCAAGCTGGCTGTAGGGTTGATTGTAGTAAAAAAAATATGAAAAAAAAAAAATCATCTGGCTTGCCATAAAAAAGTTTTTTTTTAAAAATTTACAAGCCTATACATTTAAAAAAAAGGTTCTAACATTTAGAACACTCTAAAGGTAAAACATAAAAACTCTTGATTTCATTCTTGCTTTCAAACCACCGTGTGCACGATTATAAATGCAAGCTAAAATTTATTAATAATTATATGGGACTTGAACTGATTAAATTATCAACTTTCCAATACAAGAGTATATCAATGATTGACCCCTTAGCTCTTAAACTTTCATATCACTTTAATGTTCTAATTAACAGTGAATATTTAGAAAACCTTTAAATAAATATCTGAAGCAAAATGTGTAAATACCTTTCTTCTAAAAGTGAAGGAAACAAAATTTCTTTAACTGGAAATAAAAATTGCTTAGGCCATAAGCAATTTTTATATGTGCTAAGTTTCATAAAATTACATCTCATGGCTTAATGCAAATAAAATAAAACCCAAAAATGGTGACTTATTTCTCGAAGTCAGTATGTGTATACTGGATGGTCACCTGTTATAATAAAAATGTCAGTACAATTCCTAGTTACTTAGTTATTCCTCAATATCTAGGATGACAGAACTAAACTACTCATATAAGCCATATGTAGTCATTCCTCAAATAAAAAATTAGGAATTTCAAAGGGTCTTACAGTCCACCGAAAACTTTGAAAAATGGTGATCTGTAAAAAATAGATTAAGGTGCTTTTTGAAAAATTATTTGCATAGAATCTATAACAGAAGTAAAAATCTCACTGTCATATTTTATAAACTTATTTTTCTATGTGATTATTAAATCTAATATTTTCATAAAATGTCTTCATTAACTGCCATATTTGATTGAAATTTGATGGCAGGTGCACATCCTTTGCTCACTTGCCTGATCAATAATAAATGAAATCCAAATTTCTGCGCTTTAAACAATAAAAGGAACTTTTAAGAATTAATGACCAATTAACTAAAATTGGCTGTATGTTATTCTGAATCTTTTGGTTATTAACCTGAGCTATTTTCAGTATGCTTTTACATTTTGATTTATAACATTTTCTCTCTTCATTTCTCTAATACAATAAATCTGAAATCATTATTTTTTTTATTGGATCATTATTGAAGCATCACTTTACTTTGCAAGTGCTTCGACTCAAACAACTTTTTCTTTTTATGAGAATAACATGGTTACCATAATATTTGGACAAACAGAGTCCAACTTTCCTTGTAAAAATACCAGAGTGAGATATAATTGTTACTTCTTAAAAATGTCGCATCAATATTAGATTTAAAGTGTATTGAGTCATGTGTAGAGACTTATTTAGAGATATGGACATACAATGCATATTTAAGTGCACACACATGACTGAATGTCAAATAAGTTTCTTTTTGTCAGAAGTGATATAGTACAAGAAATTATACTCATCTACCTCTGCTCTTTATATTACTATCAATTATTCATTATTACAAATGTGCCTCATTAAATTAATTTAAGTATTATAACTTTATAGAAAAATTATTTTCTTTATAAATATATGTATAATGCATAGATTTAGTTTTTAAATTTAGAAGCAGGTATCCTTAAAATAGTAAGGTAACATAAGATGATCATAAAAGAAGAAGGTAGTCCTGCATATTTGGTTAGACATTACATTTTTGAGAACATACATTGAGATTTTGAAAATTCAAATAAAAGTTTTATTATATATTAAAGGTACTTATTAGAGAATCTTTAAACTTATATCAATTTCAGTTCTTACATTAAATTTGCTAGATAGATTTCATCCCTTTTAATAGAGAATGCTCTACAAATAGATATGTGAAGAAGACTATGAATGAGAATACTGTTGGTTAACAATATTAAGATATATTAAACTTTAATCATTATCATAATTAATATATTTCTTTTTATTTATAAGGAGAAAAAATTCCTCCCTTTTTAATTCCATGTGATGGGTCACATAACTTTTAAGTATGCAATGGTCTTTATCAAGATACTGAATTCATGTTATACATCAAGTTTCTGAAACTAAGGGAAAAGTTTTAGTTAAAAGTGTCTCGCAAGGGATATTATTCATACTATGCTTCCAGAGAAACATTCAGATGTAGGCAGAGCAACTAAACCCTGAATGCACTTTTCAGCTTCTGCCATTTTAGATTGTTGGACTTGGAGAAAACATCTTTCCTTAATGCCTCCTCTTCCTCTCTGCATGTCACAGAAACGTCCCTTTACAGACATTGGGCGCCCTCCCTAGGGAACAAATGCATTATGTTGTCTTCCCAGAACATGCACATTTTGATACTCTGTTTAGTTTGAGGGGGTGTTTTGCTTTGGTCTTGGAGGGTTCTAGCTCTGAAAGATAAAAGTGGCATTTATATTCCAGGCTCTCCGCCAGCTAAGTTCCTTCTGAATGTTCTGTGCTCAACTGCATATTGTATTCTTGGGTCAAATAAACTCAAGAATACTGCAGATAGGTGGGCTATGGGTGTAAAAATGAAAAGTCTGCCAACAGCTGCATGCACAAGAAGGAAATCATGGCAAATATAAATAAGCAGTGTGAAGAGAACGCTTTCAAAATTCCAGTTGACCCCTGAACTATGTGGGTCCAGTGTTACATAAAATTTTCTCAAAAAAGCATGGGTTAAAAATACAGTATTCATGAGAGGAGAAGCTGGTATATATTCTTCCTTTATGTCGGTTCCTCAGGGAAGACTATGGGACTTGAGTATGTGATGATTTGGATACATGTGGGCAATCCAAGACCCAATCCCCCACGTACACTTAGAGGTTTATATGAATTATAAGAAAAGAAGCAAGCTCTATGAAAGACCAGAGGAAAATTCCATTTAATTTTAAAATTATCTTTCTCACTTTCTCACTGGCATATCAGTTTGACAGAGCAGTTAATGAGAAGACCACAAAGACTTCTCAGTTGAGGGGAGGCTCAATACTATGATAAAAATTTGCCAATTACAGGTGTCTTTACAATAAAAAACACACACATTAAAAAATCTCTTTAAAATCCAGCTGGGACTCCATACAAAGATACTACCATACTGTCAGCATTTTCAAAATCTTTCCTATCACTCCCAACAAAAAAGATGAAAAAATAATTTGGCAGTTCAAGTTCTCTAATTATTAAAAAAGGAGAATAAAGTAAATATGTAATGCATGCAAAGTCGATATTAGCTATCTAGTAAAGTCATGGATTAGTAAATATCACATATTGTTGTAGTCTGGGCTACACCATAAAGAAGAACAAATTTACCGACACTTTAAGAGATTTATTTCAAATCACCTACCTATGCCTAAGAATAGTTCACATTTGTGAGTATGTTTGGGTAGAAATATTATTCTATTTAAGTGTAATCAGTGTATATAAGATTATTTCCCAAAAATTTAATTTTCACTTCCCTCATATTTTTATAGGTATATTCTTACATATTAACTATAAATGAATTAACATGGAACCCAAACTGATAAATCAAATGCTTACCTGATATCTTAAAATAAGTGCCTAAACAAAATGTTTAATAAGAATCTGTCTTGTGCAAGTGTGCATTTCGTACAAAGTCCTGAACATCAAATTATAATTTCCTAAAAGTCAGTGATTGCATGCAAAATATGGATGTCATAATAAAACCAGAGAACAAATCCAATTAGACAGATGTCAAACAATCCACATTGACCTTGCCCTTCTCAGATTCATCATACTAACAGCATCATAGCGTTTACTACTCATCTCCATTTGAAATCATAGAGACGTGGAATCCTTCAGAGAGCATCTGTCCTGAGTGTACAACATATTACAAAGGGAGGCAGTCAGAATGAGACGTTAAATGACTGGTGTGCAGTTTTGTTAGTAGGCTTATGAACAAGTTTCTTTAGCAAAAATTTACTGGGCCAAATTTGGAAAAAATGTGCTTCTGTAAGTTTAGTATTTCTAAGAACATCATAAGCTCTTTCTAAGTAAGGACGACTCATTCCCCATAATACCTAGTATGTGTCTCAAAGTCTTTGTTTAAGGATCATTGGTATATTATTAAGCACATATCCAATTATACAAATGAGTCAGAGGTCTAGGCATTTACAAGCTAAAACAATAAGAAAATGTCAGTCTGTTTGTGAAATTATGCAAGCAATATGACCCATCCAAATTAGTCAAGGAATATGACCATCTAACTCCAAATAATTGGAATACACCATGAGATCCACACTTGAAGAGAAGCCCTAGACCATTTTCTCTCAGTCTTTTAGAGTCCTATGAATGTGCTTCTTTAATGATTGCAGGGGCCAAATTTTGATGTGCATGCACATCTCTAGATTTTACAATAACATAAAAGAGTAACATTCTATCATTAAAATTATAAATAAAAATTTGTGAACAACTACTTGGAAAGCCAAGTGCAATTTATAAAGGTATCATTAGTCATTCATTGGGTATTAGTGTCCATATTCTCTAAATAATCTACTGAGAAAGCATACATCTATTTCAAACAAGTCAAAGAAAGAGCATCAAAATATTGTTGTCTGGTAAGTCAAAAATTCATATATACAGTCCTTTATAAGTCCAGCCCAAATTAATGCTTAATTTATGCTGAAAGCTAATATCTATTTTTAAAAATATTCTCCCATGACTATTGGCACCTTATTTTTTTTTAAATAGTGAACAAGCAGCTGTTAGACATACTGGATAACACATTTAATAAAGTAGTTAATATGCCATTATAACCCTGTGCCACTAGGGATAGTCTTACCCTTGAGCAAGTGTGCATTTCAGGCAAAGTTCTGAAAGTCAAATTATAATTTCCTAAAAGTCAGTGATCACATGCAAAATATGGATTTCATAATAGAACCGTTGACCAATATTTGTTGAATTGAGTGTCCTTGTTTTGTATCTCCCCTGGTGATATTGAAAGTTGCTATCATTTTAAAGAAAACTCAGTGAAACTACTAAACTATAATCAGGAAAAAAATGTCCTTTAAAGTGTTTTTTTTCTTTTACATTTCCCCCGAAATAAACCACAGCAATGTTGACTTCCACTCTTCCTTCTGATCTGCACATATAGCGATGTATGATGTTTTTACATGTATGTGCATACATGTATATAATCAAGTACAGATTTATATAATGGTTGGCCAGCAAATGGGACTAATTTACTGCCATGACAGTACAATATTGCTAGTTGAAAGTGGACCTTAATTCATAGCTTTGAACTCATCAAAAATTATTTATTAAGTAATTATTATTGTACAGATGTCATGATTGCATAAGGCCCGAGAAGGAACCTTTTCATAAAGGAGTTTTTAAATGCACACACAGATTTGTTTGTTTCCTACCGGAATTAAGAGGAAACAACACGAGCATGTCTGGCCTTCTCACGGTTCTTCACAGTCTCAGCTCAGCTGAGAAGTGTGAGTAAATGTAGGACTCAACTTTAACAAACTTGGCAGACATCAAATTTGCCTCATTATATTTCAATTTTATTTTAAATAGAAACCTATTACGCCAGTGTACAAATGGGGATATCACTTACAGATTCATCTCAGAACTGCCCTCGGAGCACCTCTGCTCCCACCTAGCTTTGCTAATTACCTCCTCTTCAATCTTCTACCTGTCAGCCGTCCCACAGGGGAGCACTCCTTCCAGTCCTCCCGCAATCATCACCTCCTCTCCCAGCACACTTCTCCTCCCCAAGGAAAACGACTTTGTGGGAAGCCTGTCAAAATCCTAAAATAATAACACATTTCCTCTCATAAAGATAGAGTACAGCGGACCTAGCACTTAATGCAGACATTTGATATGCGGGATTTTTCACTTAATAGAATGTGTAACAGCCATAAGAGCAATGCTTTGGGGCTGGTCCTTGGACCCAACATGATTATACAGAAATAGTCAAATCTTTTCTAAATGTGAGAATTTTACTTTGTTCCTTTTATTAATAGCTTACTAACTTCATATAGATTTATAATGGAATCATCATAAAATTTAACAGTCCATGGGAAGATATATTTGTTTGAACGGATACATCTTAAACTGGATAGTCAGCTTATCAGGAAAGGATAACATTCAGTTTTGTATCAGCACCAGCGGCACTGTTCATTACTATGATAAGAGTACAGGGCTGTGGTTTATATGGTAGAAATGCTGGACCTGTGAATTTTGTTTGGGAATATCTCGACATGGAGCAAATTTTAAAATGACAGAGTAAGTAGATATGAGGCAAAGAAGAGGGAAGAAGGTTCCAGAAAGTACAAAAGTTTATGCGAAGTCCTAGTGTGACAAAAGGCGTGCATTTCACATGAAACAGGACAACCAAGCCTGACACAACTGCAGATTTCGGGGAGAAAGACAAAGGTCACGTGGAGGCAGTAAAGAAACATCAGAATATGCACTGTGTTGTAAAGTCTGCCTAATTTAAAAGGCAAAAGGAAATCCCTGGAGAGTTTTAAACAGTAGAGCGAGAGTGACGTGATGAAGACTGCAGCTGTGGGTAGGATGAATTTTGGAAAAAATTGGAATTGAGATCAAATTGTTGGAATAACCTGTGTAAAAGGTGGAAGGGATCGCATCTAGGACAAAAAGGAAGCCGAGTCAGAAGATCAAAATGCCAAACTGAGAAGGCATCACTGATATGCAATCTAAAGCCTGAACTCTTCCATTCACCCACCCATGTTTACCAGACACCTGGCCCTTGAGCTCCTGCCAGGGACCGACAGCAGTGCTGGGGGCTATGGTTGTGGTTGTGAACATGGTGTAACTCTCTCTCTAAAATAAATTGTTTCTTTTAGGGCCACAATGTGTGTTCCATACCAGTTCAACTTAAATTCGCTAATGACTTAAAAGTTCACATATATATTTCCAATGGGTTATATAAATCTGCGATTCTTCTTACACAGAAGAGGTCAGAAAAATATGCTTCCTGAGAATGTATTGTATCTGCCATAGGTTTCTGACAAGAACTTATATAAACTAAAGAGAGTTTTCTTATTTTTCTCCTGTCTCTCCAACATCCAGCTGTCACTAAAATACAAAAATGATTTCTAGCAAAGGGTGCATTATTGAGTGCTGGCTATTTCATAGAGCTGAAAACAAAAGAACAAAAAAGATTCACATCTAATAAGAATTAAACATGATTATAAAATAATTCATTTTAAATGCTAAATTTCATTACAACCAGGTCAAATTTTTAAAAGTATATTTACACATACAACTAGTTACACAATTACTACAGTTTTCTAGGATGAAGAGACACATTAAATTATGTGATGTTTCAGGGTTTTTTCATACTTATTAGATGTAAGTCAGTGACTGAGAAAACCATAACCATATTTCACTAGGTAATAATTTTAGAAATGTAGTCTTATGCTGTTTACAAGTTAGGGAAATATTGAGATTGGATCTTTTAAATTATTTAGATGATTTTAGAACAAATATTGTTTCATTGTTAAAAGAATTTTCAGCAGATATTTCTCCATTTAAATTCCCAAAATGTTTTAAATATTTAAGAAACTTAGTTCAGCATAGCTTATAATAAATCTATTTTGAAAATACAAATGGAAAAGCAATTTAGTGTTTATATTTTAAAATTATATGAAATTTGAAATTCTATTTCACTTTCAATATTTTTCAGATTATAGAGAACTATTTTTGTCTTCATAACAGTGCTCAGTATTTAAAATATTTGAAATATTTTCTGTATAAGTCTGATCTATAACTTTGAGTTGTTTTGCTTTTTATTACATTTAATATATAATAAAACATATTGTTATGTTTTATTAATAATATTGTGGTCCCAAGCTACAGATACGTTTGCTACAAAGCTACACAATGTATTCACAAATTATATAATACTAGATTTTTTGTGGCCCTTTTCCTTTTTATTTATTCATTTATTTATTTTTTAGGGACAGGGTCTCACTCTGTTGCCCAGGTTGGTCTTGAATTCTTGTGCTCCAGCAATCCTCCTGCCTCAGCCTCCCAAGTGATGTGATTACAGGCACGGGCCACTGCACCCAGCGCATATAGATGATCCCAGATTTGCACATGCAGGATATTTGTTCTCTTATGTCTGTGGTGCCCTTTCACAAGTCACTGAAGTATTGACGATTTCTCACGTCCCTGTGTTTCTCCAATAGCAAATCCTCTCTCTCTCGGCCATTGACACCAGCAGACTAGCGTTTTAAAACTTGATATGTATAAGAATGGCTACAGAGTTAAGAGTTATGGTTTCATTCGATCTGCGTTATATCCCTGCAATCTGCAGTTTAACAAGCACCCCAGGTTTATTGGTCACTAGTGATTCTCGTTCACATTTGAGAAACACTGGGCCCAACATGCTAAGTGTCTAGAGAGCTCTCAGGTCAAAAGGTAACTACCCTTTGGTTGGCAAGCACAGAAGTTACAGCAGAAGGGAGATGTGAGACAAATCAAATGCTCATAGACTAACAAAAGTAATTCTGTATCTTTTCCATTTTTATTAGTTCATAGAAAAATTTACTACTAATTTATGACCTTAATATTTCCTTATACAGAAAAATAAACAAAAACAAAGCACAAGAAACATAAAAATGTATCTCTATAGGGACTCACTTCTGTTAAAAGATCATTGTCAATTTCAGTACCTATCTGGAATCACTGTAGCCAATATTGCATACGTTACTAAATGGAGAAACAAGTTGGAATAATATATAATGCGGCCATCTTATAATTTGCTCTCATATAATGAACATGTCTATTGTAACTATTTTTAATATCCATACAAATTATTTGGCAGAACAATAAGTAAAATTGACAAAGTTTTCAAATCAAGTAAAACAGAATTTTCATACAAATTCGTATATTCAAAATATGCTAGCTATTTTGTAAATAAATTGCTAGATAGAAATTCCCCTCTCATTCCATTTAAATACCAGCTCAATATATGTCTGGGAAAAATTTAGAGATAAACTAAAAGAAGGTTAAAATGTTAACATTTAGAATTGCCGAACCATTTCACAGGACAAAAATGCATTGATAAACAACAGCTACAAGGAAATCCAGAGAAACTTCCAGTCCCAGCCAACAGAAATGGGGTAGGAAAGAGAAATTCAATTTGTTTGGCACATCAACATTTCAATGCAGACAGGGAACATTTTTCAGTATATGAAGATAAACACGGCACAAATAAAAAAGAACTGTGGGCAAGAACAACTCATGCTGTCCTATTTTACTCTGTTTTCTTTGGGGGATTAAAAATTCAAACCCAAAGCTTGTTTTCAGTACGGAAAGTCTGGAAGCCTAAAAGTAAATAGATGTACTCTAATTAAGACAAAAAAAAAATGTTTCAGGGAAAGGATGGAAATACTTTTCAATCCTTAGACCAGAAATATTATTTTCTAATAATTGAAATGGAAATCTCTCCGACCAGGTCTAATCCTCTAATATAAATTTAATTACATTTATTGAAAATCACTTATGTGAGTCAAAAGTTCAGTTGATACTGAGCTTTTGGACTAAACTACCGAATTTGGACACAATCTGGTAGAAAACAGGCACTGAGGAAGGAATTTAAATGACTTGGATGTGAGGAATGAGGCTTTGTATCAAGTTTTGAAATACTCAAATCACTTCATTGTAGTTCTGTGGCAAAATATTCAAGGGAGAAAAATGGTGTGATTTTCCAAGGACTCAAGACTGGTTTTTAATTTCTGGAGAGGAGAACATAATGCCAAAATTAGCTAAAAATCCTTTTTCTAACATAAAAAAACTAAGAACATTTTCAAATCCCAAATGTCTACATCATCAGATTTATTCAGAATATAGATAGCTACCACAAGATGAATAGACCAAGTCAGGTAGACGACTGTCTAAATATTGAATTATCAATTAATAATTATTTAATGTAATGATACCCAAAATATTCTGCTTTGAGACTGATGTTTCAGAGTGTCTAGATATCTACATTACAAGTCATCATTTAAAGTCAACAAACAGTTGCCATCTTGCCACAAGTTTCTGTAGTTGTCTTATACCTCTCCCATGCCTACTAAATGCATCTGATAATGATAACTTTGGGAGTAAAATGCTGTGAAAGCACACATTTAATGCCAGCTGAAAGTATCAATTAAAATTCTTCCTAATCATGAAATCGTCAATAGAGAGAATAATTATCTGTCAATTTTATATTTTCATAGACAAGTAAGTATAGCATAATGCAGTGCTATCTTTCTTTATAAAGGACATTTTTTTTTTTTTTGGTCAAATTGGCGTGCCTAAGTTTTGTTTAATAATGCATAATGTGCCCTCTTATGGTAATTTGATTGTGACTCTGTGAGCCTTAGCTACAATCTCAAGACCCTCCCTTTTTTTTCTCTTTCTGCTAATTTGATCCAAAATAAAGACCTGTTTGCAGTTGCTTTCAGGAACCTATTAGGACTAATTATTCCACTCTTACTCTTCTGACTCTGAAGGTATTATCATATGGGCCAATATTATAAATAAATGGTGGTTTCAAACTTCATTTATAGTGCCCCTAAACATAGTCTTCAGGTTTTTCAGCTTTGCATTTTTTTAATTTGTTGATTACAAATACTGTGTTTAAAAGTTTATCATACCAAAATGCAATGGGTGTTTATAGACAGTTTTGAAATTCATAAGTCGGTGTTCTAAAGGATTTTACAATTAGAGGTATCCAAAGGGTTTCATTCCTTAGATACATGTGCCCCAGCTGGTTTTAGGACTGGGGCCATTACTTTTTGTGTAAGGAAACTGGCAGGTACCAATATGAATTCAGTGCTTGGACCAGCAAGCAGAGTTAATCAAATTGAAAAAAGCACATGGAACCTATAAACAAAGCTGTCAGAAGGAAGACTAGGCAGCAAGACCACTCAAGAAAAGACACAAAATTCTGTGGCATCTTCCCCATCCTCGGGCTTCTGTTTCATTATGGAGTAATCATCCTTCAATTAACAAATATTTACTGAAAACCACGGTGCGCAGTGAAGATGTAAAAAGGAGTATAACAGTTTCTGCAGTCAAACAAGCACTAACAGTAAATAAAATAAGTGCCGTAGCAGAGATATGTTGAAAGTGGTAAGGAAACTTTGGAAAAATACACAGAGCTTCGCTGCTATTTTGACTGGGCTTTCTTTTAGGATGTCTAAGAATATATGACGGGCTGGGCACGGTGGCTCATGCCTGTAAACCCAGCACTTTGAGAGGCCATGGTGAGAAGATTGGCTGAGCCCACAGGTTGGAGACCAGCCTGGGCAACTTGGCAAGATCTCAGCTCTACAATAAATCAAAAAATTAGCCAGGCGAGGTGGCGTGCACCTGTGGTCCCAGCTACTTGAATGGCTGAGGCAGAAGGATCTCCTGAACCCAGCAGGTCGAGGCTGTGGTTGCCATGAGCATGCCACTGCACTTCAGCCTTGGTGACAGAGTGAGACTCCGACTCAAAAAAAGAGAGAGAGAGAATCTGTGAGGGGTGTAGTGCTAGGCAGATACATAGAATTTTTCCTTGGAATGAACAGTTTTATTATCAAGATGTTCAATAAATAGTCACAAACATGTGGGAAAACTTTCAATTGCCAAAAGAGATATAATGATCTCTTATTTAAAACTGCTTCAAGTTAGCTAGAATCAGAATAATGTCATCAAGATCAAGAATACTTTTCAATATTTGCTTTATTTATCAAAAGACTTCTTTGTTGTAAAAACCCTAAATGACCTGAATTTGGGTAAGAAGAAACTGCCATTCCAACTCCATCATCTTTGTGTAAATGTGATCCTAGAAAATTAATAAGTAAAATTTACAAACCTCACTAAACTTTAGTGGAAACATTTTTTTTTGATTGCAAGAACATTAGTAGAGTAACTTATGGTATAACTATGTCTGTTACATAAGATCTGTTTACATGATGCTAAATATATCCAGATGGAAAGAGAGAGAATCTATAATTAATCAGAAAGTTGTTTCTATCCTCCACCAATTCTATAAATATCTAGAAACATGTGGATGTCTGGCATCATGTAGCCAAAACCCTTGAGACAGTCAGTAAACTACTCACTGACCTTTCTGTTAGCTGAGATTCATGGATGCAGGGATCATCTTTTTAGATCTTACAAAAAGGATTACCTTTTTCTGCTGTCATCAGAAGTTTTTGACCTTTCTGTTTCTTCTCTCAAGAAATGGCTCTGGAATTCTAATTTTGTCTTTATATTTTAAGTGTACAAGCCACAAAACTCTCTTCTTTTTTCTTTAACTGAAGCATGATCATCCTTTTCCTGGTTTGCAACATTTTGCACTTTTGAGATTCTCAGGAAACTGTACAGACATGTCAGTGTCCTCAAATGCAGACTAAAATGTGCTGTGAAAGCAAATACCCACATGAGTTATAATGTGCTATCAAAGATGTGACTTTGGACATGCCGTGCTAAAATGCAAATTCGAGATGTTTTTAATAAAGTTCATTCTGTTATATGTTGAGGTAGCATCAGGGGCATACATGCATTTTTTTCTTTAAGAGTCAATACCGTCTAACGCACCACACTAGAAAGCAAAAAGTCCTCTTTTCCAATTATGGAAAGACTGAAGTTCATTCTATGAGCACATCTGTCGGCTTTCTTTCAGAGTCCTGGCCAGAGTCTGTATTAAACTATAGAAGACATTTTGCTAGTTGGAAAAAATCATATACATTTAAAAAATATTTGGCTTCTTCTTTTTCTGTCTTAGTTTCTGAGACAAAAGGCCCCTTTTTGAGAATTTTTAATAGCAATGTCTAGAATCTCATCTTAATATTATTTTTTCTATTTGGTGCCATTTTGGAATTTTTGTTTTTTTAACTTTAAAATTGTTGTTAAGATTTAGCACAGCTGGCAGAGTCTTCTTAAATGCTGTGTATGCAACTAAGGAAAGCGTTTACCATGGACATCGTTGCGATTTTTCAAAAAATAAAATCTAAACCTGGACAACTCCTATTGTGAAGTTTTAACCCTTCCAATCACCACACCCACCCTGATGGAAAACTGTCCTTTTATTTCAGCACTATTCACAATAGCAAAAACATGGAAGCAACCATGCTGCCCATGGAAAGTAGACTGGATAAAAGAAATGTGGTATATATACACGTTGGAAAATTACGCAGCCATAAAGGACAAAATACTTCACAGCAATTCGGGTCGATTAAGAGTCTGCAATACTCACTGATCTATCACAGAAACAAAGAACTGAGCACCACATGCTTTCACTCATAAGCAGACCTTGAACAATTTTCATAATACTATAGGAAAGGGATTGGCAGTAGTGGGAAACTGCCGGGGGAGGGAGGCGGGGGGCACACTTCATCAATAAGGGTACCTAATTTCAAACCAGGTGACACAGGGGCCGAAGTGAGGCCCAAACGTTGCCTGTAGAGTGACCATTTGTATACCTAACCCTGAATTGTAACCCACATCCTTAAAATAAAAATTAAAAATCCCCAAGTGATTTGATGTGCTGCTCACAGACATACTGACAAAAAGCAAGAAATAAAAGAGATCATTAGAATTCCATAGTTTGAGGAATTAATTGCTGAAGCATTGAACGTGTATGGGACCTACCTTTTAAAAATAAAGCAAAAAAATCTGTTTACTTGTGTAGTTTGTGTTTAAAGGCTACATGACACAGGCATGCGGAGTTCTGGAAAGTACCAGGAAGGATTAAATGGTTAATGGGAGAGAAGAAATGGGGACTTGAAAAATAACTAACAGATGACACGCAACAAAATAGCTGGTCTTTTCTAACAGTAATGATTCTCCAAAAAATTTTTAAAAGACCTTAAGAATAAATCAAGAGAGATCTTAAGAACAATAACTTGCATACTTAAGGATATTAAAATAAACCAAGAGAGCCAGTCTCAATTACTCATGCCTGGGAGGTGGAGGTGAGAGGAATGCCTGAGCCCAGCGGTTCAAGACCAGCCTGGGCAACTTGGCAAGGTCTTGTCTCCATAATAAATTTTTAAAAATTAACTGGGTATGGTGGCACATGCCTGTAGTTGCAGCTACTTGGAAGGCTGAGGAGGAAGGATGACCTGAGCCCAGCAGGTTGACGCTGCCGTGGCCATGAGCATGACACTGCACTCCAGGCTGGGTGACAGAGTGAGACTCCAACTCAAAATAAATGAATAGAATAGAATAGAATAGAATAGAATAGAATAGACCAAGAGATAGATTGACCCTAAGTGTCCATCAATAATAAATTGATAAAGAAAGTCTAATATAGATTCGCACATACCTACATACATACACATACACACAATCAAATACTGTCCATCCTTAAAAAAACAAGAGGTTCTGTCATTTGCAAGGACAACCATGAACCTTGAGGCAACTATGTCAAGTCAAATAAACCAAGCCAGGAATGACAAACACCGCATGATTTCACTTATATATGGAATCTAAAATACTCAAACTCATGCAAGTAGAAAGTAGAATGATGGTTACCAGGAATTGGGGGTCAGGGAACATAAGAGGGAAGACCTTGGGCAAAGGTTACAAGCTTTTAGTTAGCATGAATAAGCTCTGAAGATCTACTCTGCAGCTGGGTGGCTACAGTCAGCAATATAATATATAACTAAAAATTGCCAAGAGTCTATCTTAAATGTTCTTGCCATAAAAAAATGGAACATGTGTGGGGGGGTGGCTCTGTTCTTTAGCTGGATTTAATCATTTCACAATGTCTACATATGTCAAAACATTATGCTGCACACCCTAAATAAATCTAATTTTTGTCAATTACAACTTAAGAAGGCTAAAAATGCTGAAAGTAATTCCAAGAGTCTCTCATCATTAAGAAGCTGCACAATAAACAGAATTCTATTTCTAAAAACAACAAATAAATGAAGAGTAATTAAGTCCTGAAAGTTATACCTAAATTATGTCACACATTAGTCCATCAACATAGGACTGTCTAATAAAATAGAATTCAAGTCACATATGTAATTTTAATTTTTCTAGTAGCCATGTTTCAAAGATTGAAAGGAAACAGGTGAACTTACCTTAAGTGATATAGTTTTTTAATTTTAATTTGACCTAGTAAAATATTATCATTTCACCATGTAATCAATATAACAGGAATTAACGAGATATTTTACATTCTTTGTTTTATATTAAGTCTTCAAAATCTCAGTGTGGGGCAACCTCTTTGGGTTCCCTCCCACTGTGGGAGCTTTCCTGTCCTCTTAATAAATCCTGCTTTCTCAAAAAAAAAAAAAAAATCTCAGTGAGGATTAGTCAAAGCTGTCATGCTCACATGACTTGTGGCTGCTCCATTGGACAACACTGGTTTACTATGTTTCTATCCCAAAGTTCTTTTGCTCTTTTCTAAACAGATAGTTCAAGGTGATAATTGGATACTGAAGGGCCCTAAAATTAGGTGGCATGCATTTGTCTTCAAGTGAACAAAGGCAGTTCACTCTTTGAAAAAAAAAAATAAAAACAACACAAAATTTTCTTTTGGCTCAAGGCAAATTTTAGTGTAAGCATTTCAGATATTCTAAGGGGAAAACAGAAAGAAAGAAACGCTGGTATAACATACAGAAATACTTCAAAGAGTTCTTTTGCTGTGTAAATGGTTTTAAAACCAAAAGCATGGATCATGCTATTAGCATTGACTTACAACTGCAGAAAAGCCTAAGGAAGTCAGAAAGCATATCAGCTCAGCAGACCAGTCACAGAAAGAGCGATGCCTTTCACATCGTGCAGCTTATTTCAAAACTGAGAACTGACAATCTGCGAGAGTTGAAAACAGCAGGGCATAGAATAATTGGGTACTTCATTGCATGCTAATGGCGAAGTCTGTATAACAGGAAAAGTATTTAAGGTGGACAGAAATAAGATTGATCATTATAGGTTTATTTTTAATGAACTATTTCTTTGCATGGGTACTTAAATCCCACGCTAACCACATTCTCTGTTTTCTATAGATATGTCATGCCACACAATGACAAGGTTGCACAGAAATGTGTGTGTCTCCATATCTTGATTTTTGCTTGTCCAGCCTGTAGCCCCACTATTTAGGGTCACCATACAAAGGGAAAGGAAGAAAATGACAGAGTTTTTTTTTTGTTTGTTTGTTTTTTTAATATACCTTTTCTGGATGTACAGCAAGACATTTTCATTATTTTCTCACCGGGGCTTTGAGCTCTCCCAAAACTATATACCATAAGACACCCACTAGGGGATTCTAGACTAGGACATCCTTAATTGGATCTTCAGGAGTGAGAAAAAGATGCACTGCATTAAGAACCGTCTCTCTAAGGCTATGATCCCTTTATATTCAAGATCATATGTGTGAGAGAAGACAGCGTTTCAGAAGCAATTACAGTGTCCACCATCCCTCCAGAAATTTAGGGGGAAGAGCCAGGGAAAGGAAAGGGAGGGTTTGCTACATGGAATGAATTCATTCCTCATGTAATATTCTTGACTGAAATTGAATCAGAAGTTCCCTGAAGGCAGAGAGAACAGTGAAGGATGGAGATTCCCCTTTTCTCTGTTTGGATAACACCATTTTCTCCATCCTAATTTTCCCCTTTCTGGTCTTATCAAGATTAAGAACTGACGCTTCCATCCCAGGTGTCTGACACAGAAGTTTTCATATTTGGAGGAGACCACACACACACACACACACACACACACACACACGATGTGAAAATACAGAGATGGCTAAAATCAAACAAACAGCCCTCTCAAAGTTAAAAAATTACATTTTATTTTATTTTTGTTTTTTGACTCATAGTCTCATTCTGTAAACCAGGCTGGAGTGCCATAGCACAATCACAGTTCACCACAGCCTCCAACTCCTGGGCTCAGGCAACCCTTCCACCTTTGCCTCCAGGTAGCTTGGACTACGGGCACATGGCCATGCCTGGCTAATTTATTTATGTTATCTTTTTAGAGATGAGGTCTCACTATTTTTCCTGGGATGGTCTCGAACTCCTGGGTTCAAGAAATCCCATCTCCTCAGTCTCCCAAAGTGCTGGGATTATAAGTATGAACCACCTCACTCGGCCTAAAATGATATTTTAAACAAAAACTACAACTTAAAAAACCTAAACATCTTTAAAAAATTCTTTGGGGCATGCACAGTCAGTCGGATTCCACCGTGCTGTAGGAAGAGACAGAGGAGATTCTCTTTGCAGTCAATATCGCTATACACTGTCCCATCATCAAATATGCCTTTGTTCTTTTGGGTTCTGTTCTGACCACTCATAATGTGAGGTACCCCCATCTGGCTTTCACTGAAAATCACCCACCGCACCTGTGCAAAGAAACGCCTACCCATGAGCCTTAAATTCCACACATCCACGAGAACACCTTCATTGTTATGTATTCAAGCACCCAGAAAGCTAGTTATCAAGTCACTTCTATGTCATAGGTCAAGAAATGTGTTGAGTTTCAGAAAAGTTCAGCGATTTATGCCATTAACTGAAGAGGAAAAAAAAAAACAACAAGTAGGAAGAGCAAAGGGCTTTGCATTTTTCAATCTGTAGTCACTGTTCTAAAGAAAGAGCATGGCCTTTAGAACTGTGAAATAACTTTGTCCTTCATAAAGACTCGCATTATGTCCATGTATTGCAAAATAATATGTCCTGTGCATTGAAGTAAAAACAAGAATCTCTCAAACTCTGTAAAGTGTGCTGTGTGCTGCGAAACCTATCTTGCTAAAAGATAAGACATGATATTTAATAAGGCCCTGAACACAGTATGTATGAATCTGTTGAATATTACTAGTCTTTTCCTTTGCCACCTTACAATGCTTCTTCTCTGCCTTGGATTATCAAGAGAGTAATGTCGTTTCTCTCTTTGGGTATATAAACACGAAGAGGATTCAACCAGATGACAGAAGACATGGTTGTGATCTGAATTTGTTATCTGCCTATTAGGCACACTTGAGCTCATAATTTAACGTCTTTATTCCTCCTTCCCTCCTCTTGTAAATATGGAATATATATACATATATACACACACATGCATTTCCCAATGAAATCTCAGCATCATTGGTGAGGAAAAACGAGATGATATTTATGAAAATGTCGGTGTGGTATTAATTCTCATGAATCTCTCACCTATTTAGCATCAAGTTAACAGACACTCAGCAATGGTACATGTGAGCACTGAGTTATTTTTGGCTGTATACGCAGGCTGCCTTTTGTCTTCGTTTTTGAAATGGCTGAAAACATCCCTTGCTTATACCAGGACAGGCCTGCATTACATATAACGGTGCGTAGTCTGCTGTGTCAGTTTTGAGGGCACAGGGGACAGTGCTGGTCTCTTCTCTTCACCGAGGTCCTGGAGTGGAACCATTAGACAGAAGCTGAGGAAGTGGAAGACAGCCAGAAGCAGACTCTCTTTGCTAAATTTGATAAATCTTCTGCTTGGTATAATCAAGGAGTGGTTTCCAATATTTCAAATTAAATGCAAAGTAAAGATATAGAATGTAGGACATTGTCACAGATTATGTCCCTAACAGGAGATAGACACTCTGAACAGGGATTTCCATGAAGTAACTCAGCTTTAGACACAAGGAAACAGCTCGGGGAAGTTCTAGAACTTACCCATGATCCCATAGTGGGTAGGCGACTAGTGGACTTCAATTTGCAATTGTCTGATGCAACAGATTCTGACTTATCAGAAAAGTAAATGACTAAATATAAAGTTAACCTAAAATAAAATACAATAACGATCAACATTATGAACACTTTCACCTATCATAATACACATCACACTGTAACTTTTTATGAAGAAAGTAAAACTTCTATGATGTATTTGTGATGACCAGAAATAAAATTATATGTTAATATCACATGTAAAATAAAATGTGAGTAGTGACTCAAATTCCCGAAGCTCAGAAATGCTCAATGTCTTCTCATTATTTGGACACATTTATAATTTTGCTGCCCTACAAATATGATGCACAGTTTTAGATTAGTAAGTCTGTAATTAGCTTTAGAAGTTAATTACATTCATCAGTTTTAGAAACAAATACTATTTAAAAAAATTTTTTTTAACTCTTTTATGATAGTAATTTAAAGTAAAGCACTTGGGAAAAAAATTCAATAGAGAACTAAAAAACCTGAACATGGACGAATAAAGCAAGGATGGGTTTACCCAAATTTAAGTGAACAAATAAAAAATTATCTGAGCATTATTTAACACTCAAATGTATAATAAAAGCTTTCTTTTTAAATGTGCCATCTGCACAAAGAAAGAGTTCAAATTATGTTTTATGATATTTCAAAAAATATACCATTGAGGAAGAAGGCTGAAGTGATGTTAAATTAAGATTTTTATTTTGATATTTCTACTGGCAATTCTGAACTAGATCATATAGTGTGTGATCTCTCTGATCTTTATGACAATTAAAGTCATATCCTTGGAATTGCCTGAACTGAGATATTACTCAGCTTTTGTTGAATGCCTACTCTTATTTCAGCACTTAAATCACTCTGACAGATCAGGTAAACAGAAAAGATATGTATTTGTTAGGATTTTGACCAAGCATGAATCCATGCTCTTCTCAAGTGACCATTCAGTGAAATACTCATGTAGGATAGGAGTTAAGAGGCTTGTTGGCTGCTCATATGTCTTCTTTTGAGAAGTACTATTCATATCTTTTGCCCACTTTTCTTTTTTTTTCCTTTCTCTTTTTTTTTTTTTTTTTGAGTTGAAGTCTCACTCTGGCACCCAGTTTGTAGTGCAGTGGCACGCTCCTGGCCACCACAGCCTCAACTTGCTGGGCTCTGGCGATCCTTCTGTCTCAGCCTTCCAAGTAGCCGGAACTACAGGCTTGTGATAACATGCCCAGCTAATTTTTTTTTTTTATTGTAGAAAGGAGGTCTCACCATGCTGCCTAGGCTGTTCTTGAACCCGCGGGTTCAGGCAATCCTCTGGCCCAGGCCTCCCAAAGTGCTGGGATTATAGGATTGAGCTACCAAACCTGGCCTGACCACTTTTCAATAGGGTTGTTAGATTTTTTCTTTTCCCTTTTGGCACATTCGAGTCCTTGTAGATCCTGGATCTTAGGCCTTTGTCAGATATACAGAAGTCATAGGAGCAGCCAATAGGTGCATGAAAAAATACTTAACCTCACTAATCATCAAAGAAATGCAAATTAAAACCACTCTGAGATACCACCTAACTCCAGTCAGGATGGCCATCATCAATAACTCAAAAAACAACAGATGCTTGTGAGGATGCCGAGAAAAGGGGACACTTCTACACTGATGGTAGGAGTGTAAACTAATACAGCCTCTGTAGAAAACGGTGTGGAGATTTCTAAAAGACCTAAAAATTGACCTTCCATATGACCCAGCAATCCTCCTTTTGGGTATATATCCAGAGGAACTCAGAGCATTATACAAAAAAGATACCTGCATATGCATGTTTACTGCAGTACTATTTGCAATAGCAGAAACATGGAACCAACCGTGCTGCCTATCAGAAGTGAACTGGATTTCAAAAGTTGTGGTACATACAAATGATGGAATATTACATAGTCATAAAGAAGTACAAAATTATGGACTTCACAGCAGCTTGGATGGATTTAGAGTTCCTCGTACTCAATGATCTGTCACAGAAACAAAGAACTGAATACCACATGTTCTCACTCATAAGTGGACACAGAACATTTATTATAATACTACATGAAAGGGATTGGCAGTAGTGGGTCACTGTCACGGAAGGGGGAATGCACATAACGCTGGTAAGGGTACCTGATCCTAAACCAGGCGAAGTGAGAACTAGTGGGAGGCCCAAACTATGATGACCACTTATGTCCCTAACCCCAAACTGTACCCCACACCTTTAAAATAAAATAAAATAACATCACATTGATATACAAGCCGGGTAAAGATCCATCAAAGAAAGAGAACTACAGGCCAATATCCTTGATGAACATAGATGCTAAAATTTTCAACAAGATCCTGGCAAACCAGATCCAACAACACATCTTACCATTCATCCACCATGACCAAGTAGGCTTCATCCCAGGATGCAGGGCTGGTTCAACATTCGCAAGATCATAAATGTAATTAAATACATCAACAGATGTGAAAACAAAAAACACATGATTATATCATTAGATGCAGAAAAAGCTTTCAATAAAATCCAGCATCCCTTCTTGATAAAAACCCTTGAACATCAAGGCATAGATGAGACATACTCAAAATAGTAAGAGCCATCTATGAGAAACCCACAGTCAGCACACTGCTAAACAGACAGAAATTGGAATCATTTCCACTGAAAACCGGAACAAGACAAGGACACCCACTCTCACCCCTCCTGTTCAACACAGTATTGGAAGTCCTAGCTAAAGCAATCAGACAAGAGAAGAAAATCAGGGGTATCCAAACAGGAAAAGAGAAAGTTAAGTTATCCCTCTTGCAGACAACATGATTCTGCACCTTGAAAACCCAAAAGAATCTGTCAAAAAACCAGAGATGTGAAAGACCTTTACAATGAAAATTATAAAACACTGTTCAGCGGAGTATCACATGTTCTCACTCATATAGTGAACCTTGAACATCCAACGTAATACTATAAGAAAATGACTGACAGTGGTGTGAAATTACGGGGAGGGGAGGGAAGGGGGGATGGGATTAATGATACTCAATATCTGCCTGGGGACGGGGAGACACCTTTTATCACCAAGGGTGTCTGAACGAAGCATATTTGTACATCTAATTCTTAACTGTACCCCACAATATGATAATAAAAAATACTGGAAAAAAAAAAAAAAAAAAAAAACACTGTTCAAAGAAATCAAAGATGACACAAGCAAATGGAAAAATATTCCAGGTTCATGGATTGGAAGAATCAACATTGTTAAGATGTCCATCCTACCCAAGGCAACTGACAGATTTAATGCAATACCCATTAAATTACCAGCAGCATTCTTCTCAGACCTAGAAATGACAATACGGGAATTCATATGGAAACATAAATGACCACAAAAAGACAAAACAATCCTCAGCAAAGAAAAACAAAGCCAGAGATACAACACTCTCAGACCTTAAACTTTATTATAAGGTTACAATAATCAAAACTGGCTGGTATTGGTACAAGAACAGGCATAAAGACCAACGGAACAGAATAGAGGTTTCAGAAACAAAACCTCCATTTCTCAACCAAGCCATCTTTGACAAAGCCTCCACCAACAACCACTGGGAAGAAGAGAAGCTATTCAGTAAATGGTGCTAGGAAAACTGGATGACCACAAGCAGAAGATTAAAACAAGACCCCTACCTATCACCATACCCCAAAATCAACTCTAAATGGATCAAAGACCTCAATATAAAGCCTCAAACTATAAGAACTTTAGAAAATGCAGGAGACACCCTTATGGAAATTGGAACTGGCAACCAATTCCTGATCAAAACCGCAAGCCCATGCCATAAGAGATAATAGAGACAAGTGAGACCTCATCAAACGGAAAAACTTCT
>CAUYQG010092285.1:0-15679 GCA_963574415.1 Tarsius wallacei
ATTTTAATATTGTGGGGTACAGTTAAGGGTTAGGTATACAAATATGCTTCATTCAGGCCCACTTGTTGATAAGGGGTGTCTCCCCGTCCCCAGACAGATATTGACTACCATTAATACCACCTCTCTTCCTCCCCCCCCATAGTTTCCCACCACTGTTAATCCTTTTCTTATAGTATTATGATAGATGTTCAAAGTCTACTATATGAGTGAGAACATGTGATACTCAGATCTTTGTTTCTTTGAGAGGTAACTCAGTATTATACACTGTAGTTCCATTCAGGTTGCTGCGAAATTCATGATTTTGTTCTTCTTTATGGCTGCATAGTATTCCATTGTGTATATGTACCACATTTTTTAAATCCAGTCCTCTTTTGAAGGAAAGCATGGTTGGTTCCAGGGTCTTGCTATTGTGAACAATGCTGTGATAAACATACGTGTGCAGGTATCTTTTTTATAGAGTGATTTGAGTTCTTCAGGGTATATTCCCAGTAGGGGGATGGGACTAATGGTAGTAAATATCTGTCTGGGGATGGGAAGACACTTCCTATCAACAAGGGTGCCTGAACGAGGCATATTTGTACACCTAACCCTTGACTACTGTACCCCACAATATCATAATAAAAAATATTGAATAATAAAAAAAAGAAAGACCTAGAATACATGATTTTAGTACAAATGATATTAAAATATACCAAATGCATGCTGAATATAGTCAAAAGAATAAAAATCTCATTAGCTATTAGTTTATAAAATGGTTTATTATCTATATGAGGAAGGAGAAGAAGTGTCCATTATTTTGCAAAGTCCATTTACTTTTAGGAAAATACAGTTTGAAATTTGGTATAGATAAATATATCTTACTAAAAACTAATAAAGTAATAAATATGGATATCTAAATAAAGGAGCGTTATTACATATTTTGACTGTCTAGATTTCATGTTTTCACCTTAAAAAGTGTTATTTTCAAAGGATGTCTTTATGAGACAAAATAGAGGGCAGAACAAATCCTCTCCTACTTAGGATTTTAATACTCCCTTGGCTGAAAGGAGAAGTTTTTCAATAGTAAGAAAAGGCAGTGTGAGTTACATACAGGAGCATTGGTCTGATGAGGCCACATACAGGATATATTACCAGCAGTATTCCCACCTAATGTGTCAGAATTGTACAACTCTTTTTAAAAATCCATATAAATAAAAAGTAACCACTTCCACAAAGATAAATTGATTGTTCTTTGTTGTTATTCTCAAGGAAGGAATAAAAAAATAGAGGTGATGCAGTATCGGCAGTGGTAGTTATTCGTGTATTCCGATCTAGTTTCAACCCCAAATCCAGACCATTAAATACAATTTGGAAAGGTTCAGAGAATGCACAGCCCATATGTAATGAAGAAGCATGCCTGTAAATCAGTGAATGAGCATTATGCATTCTGATGAACCAAGTATAGAAGCTGAAATTATAAGTTAGCAAAAATCTCTCCCTCCTTACCCAGCATTCTCTAATAAAACTGGTGAGTTACAGCCCCAGAGACCTGGTCTCCACATTTAATTTGTTTAACAAGTATTTATTAAGTATCTACTTGATATGTGTTGCTCCTGGAAAAAAAATTATTCCAATGAACCCCCAGTTAATTCATATCAGCTAAGTAGTCTGTATTCTATGTGGAGAGCTACAAAAATAGCAGAGTCAATTCACCACTGCAGCATAATACAATTATAATAACAGCTCCAGTTTATTAACACCATTATTTAATTTTATTTTTTTCTAATAACCATAAACTAGTTATTCCAAATCATTAACAACAACAAAATGCTACCAGACATGTGAACAACTTTTCTTTAACCCATTTTCACTACTAAATCAATCTTACACAATAAAAACACACTTTGAAGTAACACCCTTGGATCATTGCAAATGCTTCATTTGAAAAGACAAGGAAAATTTTCATAGAATGGACTATTAACTGAGAAAGAAAAGCATCACATATACATCAAAAAGATCTTCAACAATATGAAAGGAAACCAAGAAGTGTGTGCTTTGTAATCTCCAATTAATTGGGTAATTTTATTCATTAGAATGCTTTCTTCTTAGTATTCTAACTGAATGTTTGAGAGTGTACTGTTTCCAATATTACAAAAATCTTAAGGATAGAAAACACAACATTGAGGACAAGAAGAGAGAAATTGGAATCTAGCATCAACTCTGCTATCAATTGCAAAAAAAAAAAGTGTGTGTGTTTGCATCCTTCAGAACAACATCTCTAATGTGGAAAAAGCATGTATTACCTTCATATCTCTAAAGCATGGATTTTCAAAGACTTCAAACCAACATACCTGAGAACTTGTTAAAAATTTGAATTCTTAGGCCCCACCCCAGAAACTCTGAAGGTGGGGCCCAGAACTCTGTTTCTACATAAAGAGAATTCTGAAAATCATTTCTCCAAAAATAAGGAATGATACTAAACATGTTCAGACTTCTGGCTATATTTTTTAAATAGTAAACTATAGAGTTGTTAGTTACAATCCCCAAACTGACACAGTGTTTCAGATCAGAAAAGATATGAAGCTCTAGTCACTTGCTGTGGGTGCATAACCTATTACCAGAACAGGTCCATGGTGAACTGACTGGCTATGTCAAAAGGAAGATCTGTAGTCTCCAGAGAAATAATCCATTCAATGTTCCAAGCTTTACGGTAAAGTCTGCCAAAGTAACAGAATTTATTACATATTTTCAGGGGTATATTAAGCTAGCATAAATTCATCCTTCCCAAATCAAGAGAATTCATTTGTAATCAATTCAAAACTTACTTATAACAGACCAATCAGAAATAACATTATATATAAAATGTTTTCTTCACATAATTTCACAAAGTCAGATAAGCTGATTTGTCAAGTCTTTTACATTACTGTTTTTGTGATGCATAACAACATGCAAACCAAAGATTATCACCAGTAATGCTGGCATTGGTAGCTGATGGGGCAGTCATAATTTTATATCTACAAGGTCCAAATAGCCTTTTCAAACAGGAGGCTTGGGCAAAATCATTTATCAAGTTAAGCCAGGTGAATCTGTAATCAATGACTAGAGTTCTGCTGGGACTGCAGTGCCTCCGAGGAATCAAGTTGAGTTATGAGCTACAGAAGAAAATATTGATTGTTGCTTTCGCCTATTTGTTTCATCAACTCGCATATAAATGAATATTACTAATTTTAACTTGTAAATAGTGAATATGTTTTTTTCAGTAGACACTATATAATATGTAAGGAAACCAAAATAACCTCAATTGAAAACCTCGTGACATTAACAAAACTCAGGAGCTTGTCATTTTCCCAGTGACAATGAATACAATTAAAATATTGCTTTCAGTGACCTGAATGTAACTATCATTTGTCTAAAACATACTTATTATTATTTAGTAAAAATGCACCCCAGAAAAATACTTTATTCCCTAGTATCTTAGAGTCTTTAAAAAAAAATGAATCAGTCACAATAAATGTTCTTACCAAGTATTTTTAATGCTCCATCACAGAATAAATTTACACTATTCTTCAAACTTACATCTACAAATATTAAACATTTATTGCTTGACTGTAAAACTTTTATCCAAACTATATCAGTATCTCCAGTTATCAAAAAGTTAGGGCAAGACTAAACAAATAGAACTAGATGGAACAGAATCTAGATAGAATAGAATAGCATGTAACTTACACAACTTCAGTTATGTAAGTTGAGGAGAAAGTAGTAATGCTAAATATTTTTCTGCCAATTTTTATGGCCTGGATAAAATGTGAAATGGAAAATGTTAATCCACTGTGCCCTCACAAACTCAGAGGTCCTATGTAAGTCCCAGCATTTGAGCAAGTAGCTTTGTTGAGGATAGCTATATGAATTTTCATATATCATGACCCTTGAAAGAAGGCCAACTATTTCTGATGCTCAGCTAAAGAAAACGGGTTATTGAACTTACTGAGACATAGTATGTTAATCCCCAGTATACCCTATAAAAGTAATTTTAACTATACTTGATTTTTCCCTTTCTGTTAACTTTGGAACCTGACCTCTGAATATAATGAATTTTTTCTGTAGATCACATCATGCAATGTCTTTCATAGCTAACAAAAACAAAAGTACTTTCAGCATAAAATATATTGTGAAAAAGTGAAGAAATACTAATTTTGTTATGTATCTTTCATGAGAAGTTTCATCACTGGCTAAAATAGTGAAGATTCTGGCATGGCTACAAAATGATAGACAAATAAAATAGACACAATCATTTGTTAAAATATAAGGATTATAATTATTACTTGGATTCCATTTCAAAGAAATCTCCTGCCAACAATTTGTTCAACATATCTTTGTCACTAGACAAACACATGCTCACTACACTCTACTTTCAGTGTGGTTGAGAGACTGACTAATTGAGAAACCTCCCAAAAAGATTCATATACACTAGGGTGAATTTATCTTTATCAAAAAATGGTTAACAATGAAACATTCTGGGCCTTGCTGTATGGTTTAACTAGACAGATGTTCTGAGAAACCAGATAATGACAACCAAGCAAACTGGGAGTCAATCATGCACTGTTTGGGGGTTTTCTGATTTTATTTTGTTTTTTTAAATTTTATTAGGGAGTAGAGGCCTCTATAATAGAATTCTCCACTGGATTATATCAGTGCTCTTGATACAACTACAGCATATATTTTCTGCCTCACTATTTCAACTAGCAACACAAAATATTCATAACTATCTATTTCTTTACTTTCTCATGAGCAAATGAATATCAATTTTCTTCCCTTAATTTGATATATTTTGTATAGTTGTATTTAGATTTTAACTAATTATATTATAAATAAACATTAAGTATACTTATCAACTTATCATATACCTCATATTCAATACTAACGAAAATAATAATAATTTAATAAGTAAATAATACAAGGGGTTCCAAAGCTCGTACTTAACTGAAGAGAGACCAGGCTTGTGCTCCACTAATCATCTTCACTTATATAAAATGGGCATTATCGTTCCAGGGTTTAAGCTACATGTCCTAAGTATTCCCTTCTCTAGTACTGACCTCACATTAGGATGACTAAAAGTAGAATATTCATTCCTTCCAGTTAAGGACCACTCCCATAGTCAGGGTAGCAGTCTGATCCTCTGCAATTTAACAAAACAATCAGATTTCATATCACTCCCCAACAACTGAGGTATAACTTTGAGAATATATATAAAAATAGCATTGTGTGGAGCATATCAAAATTCCTGTCCAGGTACAGCTGGGCCAAGTTCAGTCAAGTTCCTTTTCCATCTCTCCTGAGGACCTAATCTCACTCACGTTCATCTTTTAACACTATATCTGTAACAAATAATAAACATTTCCTCTACTTACCCTCTTACTTAGAGTTATCATTCCAACTCCATAGGAAAGAACTTGAGATTGTTATCAGGATCTTTATAATTCTATATATGTGTGCTATATATGTAGGCACATCAAAAGAACTTGGGTTGAGTTACTCACATTCATTACCCCACATCACTGCTACCCATGTTTTTCCTCACATGTTCTCAACCTAGCAAACGACATTAACCAGTTGCTAAAGCTCAAAACTTGGGAGTTATTTTTGGCTCCTCCTCTTCATCATTTGTTATCTAAGTAACCTTCAAGTCTTCTAAAATTCGCATTTAACCTTGTGATGGCTAATTTTATGTGTCAGTTTGACAGTACATGAGGTAGGTGCCTAGATACTTGTTCAAATATTTTGAATGTGTTCTGTGAGGTTGCTTTTAGGGTGAGATTAACATTTAAATTTGTAGACTGAATAAAACAGATTGTTCTCCTGAATGTGTGTAATTTACTTAATTTCTACAACTCCCAACTGGAAAATAGCAACTCCAAAATTAACTGATCCTTTTTTAAATGACTATAAATATTATTCACCAGATTAACAAAACTAGTTGTCCATCTGCAACTTTCTCTATCACAAACTCCAGCAGTCTATACTGTATATACTGTATACTGTACAAAGTTACTTCAGCAGGAACATTTGCCTCTTTTTCTTTTAATAGCCATACCCCATTGTCAAAATTTTAAAACAATAAAAACTTTAATTTTTCCAATTTCTTCTTCAGTATTACTTTGGCAACAGTTTGGGTATTAAGTCAGGTTGAAATCAATATTTTCCATGTAATGCTTGCCCTAGAAGTTGTCCACCATAAAAATAAATATGTTTCCTGACCACAAAGTATTTTCTATAAACACCTATTTGAGAAGGAAAAAAAACTTAATGCCTCAAGCATTCAAGATTTCTTTTTAAGTAAAGTAAAAAAAGGAACACAATTTCTCATTTCTTGGTAAAATGACTACATCTAGCAAAATATTTTTTTCCTTTTCCTTCTAAACATAGAAAATTGGAAAATTAACACAAGTTGGAACTAAGCTGATCATGAAAAAGGTGTAAATTAAAAATGTGCATTAATTTAAAAATACATCTGACCATATCAATTATAAAAGGCTGCAAATATAAGAAAGAAAAAAAAGAACTGTGCAAATTAGACTGCTCACTCATTTGAAACCTTTTGATAAAAAGCACTCTATCTTCTTTGGACCATCACCCCTGTGAGGGAAAGGACTGTGACATATTGTATTAATCTCTACATAGCACTTGTCTCTCTGTACTGCCTGTGACAGTACTTCATAATAAAAAAAAGTTTCAGATTTTTTCAATGGAACTATTTTCATTAAATAAGAAACTAACAAGATGTGTTTGCCATCCCACTTGCCATTAACCATTTCATTCCAAATGTTACAACTTTGCTGGCTAAATTTACTTCTCCCTCTAATTTAAGTTAAAAAAAAATCTCAAATCCAGAAACAACTTTATAACTTAGCTGTGAATTGTCTCCAGTCACTTACTTTTAAATGGTCAACAACACTGACACTACAGGAAAAAAGTTGTGAATTAAGACAAATACAACCCTCAATTAAATATCAGATGCAAGATCAAGTAGCATTTCCCCACATGCTACATAAGAAGCTTTAAAATGTACACAACAATGACACATGAATCATTAGTACTGCAGACATTAAAAAAAAACTTTCAAAACTAGAATTTTATAATAAAAAGAACATGTGACACCTACTGCATATTAAATTCACCATTTTTAGATGCTTCTTTACTTCTTTGCCACTCCAATGGAAACACAATAGATAGAAAAGTGCTAAATATAATATTTCAACACTATAAGAGTAGAAGACCTCTGGTCAAGACCCCATTCCACTGACACATTTAGTAAGCATCCACTGATCACTGTAGCCAGCTAATGTAATGTATGCCTGCCAGAATTGTGCCAGTTAAGAAGTGTTTTGTAAGGGATGATCCTGTCTAGAATTGCTCATTCTGAAAATCAAATATAGACCATAAGAGTCAACTAGGATCCATTTATAGGCATACATATAAATTGTCTGATACATGAAATCAGAAAAGTTCTTGCAAAGAACTAACAGGGATTAGATGCACATGAAGGAGAGTGTCTCTGAAATCTACCCCGCTTTCCAACATCATTGTTGTTCAACTACCTAACACCTCTCCCCAAAAGGACTGCAATAGCCTTCATAAGAAGTGTTGCTCCTCTACAATCCTTCTTCCACCACCAAGAGTGTTCATCTTTCTAAAACCTGACCTGAATATCACCATGCCGTAAGCCCTTGGTAGCTCTTTATCATCAGTCAGATAGGATCAAAGCTCCTTAGCTTGACTGATGAGGCTCTTTGTAATCTAGACTCCAGATCATAATTCCCAAGATTAAAAATTAGGTAAACCTTCTGGAATGGACTGGTGGCAGATAAGACTGATAAGGTTGAAGAAATGCACTCAATTACAAGAGCCTCAGAATTTGTGAAAGGGATCTCTTTTAATACTTTGTGTGGCTATGTTGGATGCATTTCTAAACTAACTCATTTTAGCAAGATGATTATGTTGATCATGTAAATGGGAACTAAAAAGCACTGTAACTCTATAATCTGAGCTTAGAGTATCACTGGGTCCTAGCCAAGGAGCTATTCCACAGCCGAGGATGAGGACCTGGTGGACAATCTCCAACACCAGCACTACGTATAAATGGAAGTACTGACAGTAATGGAGAAATTGGACACTCCTTCTTCCTCTACTTAAGTTGAATTAACTCCTGGCATTTTGGACAGGTTTCAAGAAGATCAGTCATTGAAAAAGGTGGGGAAATTAATCAGTGATGAGACGAAGATAATAATGGGACATACAGAGTCTTGAGCAATTAATTCAAAATTTTTTAAACCTAGCTGCATTTTTTACCTTCTCCTGCTTATACCTGTGATATTCCTGGACATCATTTCTCATTTTTCTTCCCTTCCTACTTTACCCTCACTAACTCAGAACTCAGAACACACTATATTATCCCATGCCTCCTTGCTAGGCTCTTTCCTTTGCCTGGAATGCTCTAGGAAGCCGTTATGAGCCAAGATTGTTGTGTTAGATTCCTTTTTTAAAGGTCTCCATTGTACCCTTAGCATGTGTTTATATGATGCAATTTATTCAAGCAACTTATCCTTTATATAACTCTATCTCCTTACCTTAAAATTGAGATATTAATGGTATATACTCCACAGGGTTGTTTTCGTGATTAAATAAGGTAATATATGTAAAACCATTTTTAAAACATCTGGCAGAAATAAACAATAAAATAATTAACAGCTATTATGGGAGAATCCCCCCAAATGGATTACTTTTTGGAGGGCAGGCTGCTTGTAGTACAGCCTTTCCCCACTAAGTAAAAGTTCTAGGAACCCATTGGCATCAGTGTACCTGCAAGCATTGTTGTGAGAGGCTGTGTTTGGCTTCAGTGGATTTTTTTTTTTTAGCTTCTTTAAACTCATTTACCCATTTCATGAGGGTGGTTTATGAGCACACCCACCCACACCATGATGAGTAATCAAAAGGCTTTGACAAAAATCAGCATGACCCCCGTGCTACACCCTCCCTATTCACTGCATTTCCCCAGATAAAAAAGCCCTCAAAGGAAAACGTTTTGCTGATGTGGAAGAGGTGAAACAAAAAAAATGGGAGAAGCACTAAAAGGCATCACAAATGATGAGTTCAAAAACTGTTTTGACAGTGGACATTGATAGGTGTATTGCATCAAACGGAGAGTACTTTGAAGGCAACTGAGGTTTAAATAAGTACAATTAATTACACAACTTTTTATAAATAAATTCAGATTTTTTGGCTCCCCTCTCATATGTTGTTATTATTCTTCTTCAAAAATATTAAATTTTTGATCAGGTCCTTTGTGGCAGTCATTATGGTGGGTGTTGGCAGACACTGGCAACAAAGACAGTATGATCTCTGCTCCAGTGATGTTATATAAAATTACCCATTCTCAGTCTGTGTTTCCATCCCTCTTAGTGGCCAGGGATCCATCTTAGTCATTTTTTGTGTTCCCAGAACCTAGCAAAGGATTTATCACAGAGCTAGACATCTGAGAGGTACCGAAAAGTTAGTTTAAAATAACCTCAGAGAGTTCTGAGCAAAAGAAAAATACTTGCTGCATGAAGACATGCAAAAGCATTACACTCACAGAAACTATGACCCTGTGGCTAAAATCCAGGTTAAATGAGAAGGAATGAGATAAGATGCAGTTGAAGAGAGGCAAGGTCAGATCACAGAGGACCTTAGACCATGAAAAAGAGTTTAACTTCATCTAAAAGGCAATGGGGAGACACAAAGCATTGTAATATCACACTCATAACAAGTAGGAACTATCCTATTCATATTTCTGTTTCATAAACAATAGAAACTGTGGAGAACACTGATTGGAAGAATTGGAAACTCAAGATAGAAAATGCAATGCCATTTTCAGTAATTTGCACAAGATGGTGATAAAGATTTGATCTAAGAGAGCAGAAGTGTCAATAGAGAGGAGAGGATGCAGCAAAATTAGGACAGTAGGTCTGACAGGCCAATAGGATGTAACACTTGAGAAAAATATGTCTCCTAGAGTTATAGCTTGGGTTCTAAGTATATCACAGACATTAAATGAGATAATAACATATGAATAATTTTGAGATTAAGGTGACAAAATGGAGATCATCTGCTTAGTTTTAGGCTTACTGAGGCAGTTATGAGATTAAGGGTTAGAAGTCCAAAAGTCAGTTTGTTACATGCATCTAGGTATCAAGAAAAAGATATGAAGCTATCTTCACTTTTAAAATATACAACCTGTAAAATGTCAAGATATTCTTTCCAGGGAGATGAAAGGAAAAGAGTTAATCATGAATATAAAATGTGTATATAGATGTACAAGGAGTTAAGGGAGTTTATAATTGATATCTTTTCCTCTAATATTTAAGACAAGATTGTCAACTCAAAGTGAATGAGAGAGGTGTTTGGTGATAGGTCACATTTAAAAAGCAACTTTAAACTTTCTACAGTCATCACTCTACAGTCACCTTACCGACAATTGCTAAGGTATAGTTAGCTCAGGTATAGAGGAAGGAATAGCCAGAAGTTTCAAGCTTCAAAGAAAGAGAAATTTTTAAATGCCAGAGAAAAGTCACTGTAAAGGGCACAGTAAAAGGCAAAGGGAATGAAAACCCACTACCACCACAGAGACCCATGATTATTAGAGAGTGGGAACATGAACAGACTCTAGTACAAATAGTAACAAGAGAAAGCTGGGTTTCAATCAATGGCAAAAGAAGACAGAGTATTTCTTAAGGAAGTTGGGTTTGTTTTTCAAGTGATATGGTTCTGGGAAATGATGGGAAGGGTTGGGAGATAATGTATCTAGGTGACCCCCAGGAATTGTACTTTATAAGAAGATCAGAAATGGAAGAGAATAAAATAATCACAGTATCAACTTCAGGTTTTTTCCTGTATCTTTGACATAATGCAAATACAACTGAGTGTAATCCCCACCTCACAGTGAGAGTAAATTTTTTTTTTTTTTGTACCACAACATATCTGACCAGATATATGCAGTAACACCAATGGTCATACATGTTTTGGAAGGTAAGATGTTTCCACATGTCTCTGACACCAAAAGCAAGAATTTAAATATCAAATCAGCCTCAATCTCACAAAAATTTCAATTTTCCTTAAATAATAAAAATCTATTAATAATTATCTCATTTAAATTTATTTTGATTCAATAATATATGTTCTTACTTTACCATGTGTTGACACAAGCTTCACAGAGCACATAAAAAACAAAGCAGTTTTTCAATGATGCCCATTGAAGCTAGACGACTTTTAAAAAATGTGGTACATATACACAATGGAATATTACGCAGCCATAAAGAAGGACAAACATAGGGACTTCACAGCAACTTGGATGAATTTAGAGTCGCTCATACTCAGTGATCTATCACAGAAACAAAGAAGAGAGTACCGCATGTTTTCACTCATAAGTGGACCTTGAACAATTATAATACTATAAGAAAGGGATTGGTAGTAGTTTGAAACTGTCAGGGAAGGGGGGTGGGATTGGTAGTTGAGGAAAACTGCTAGGGGAGGGAGGGACACACCTCATCAACAAGGGTACCTGCATAATCAACGTTTGTATACCTAATCCTGAATAGTACCCCACATCTTTATAATAATAATTTTAAAAAAGAAATGGAATTTTTAAAAAGTGGGCAAAAGACATGAATAGACACTTCTCAAAAGTAGACATATGGGCAGCCAACAGTTACATGAAAAAGTACTCAACCTCACTAATCATCCTCACTAATCATCAGAGAAACACAAATCAAAATCACATCAACATACCACTTAATCTCAGTAAGAATGGCCATCATTTTAAAACAAACAACAAAAGATGCTGGTGAGGATGAGGAGAAAAAGGAACACTTCTACACTGCTGGTAGGAATGCAAACTAGTGCAACCTCTTTGGTAGACAGGGTGGCGATTTCTGAAAGAACTAGAAATTGACCTTCCATACGACCCATCAATTCACCAATTGGGAATATATTCTGAGGAACTCAAATCATTCTGCAAAAAAGATGCCCACACGCGTATGTTTGTCGCAGCTCTATTCACAATAGTAAAAACATGGAATCAACCATGCTGCCCATCGAAGTTGAACTGGATTTAAAAAAAATAAGCCGGGCTCGGTGGCTCAGCCTGTAATCCCGTGCCTTTGGGAGGCTGAGGTGAGTGGATTGCCTGAGCCCGCGGGTTCGAGACCTGCCTGGGCAAGCAAGACCTCATCTCTACAATAAAATCAAAAAATTAGCCGGGCGTGGTAGCGCGCGCCTGTAGTTCCAGCTATTTGGAAGGCTGAGGCGGAAGGATCGCCGGAGCCCAGCAGGTCGAGGCTGCGGTGGCCGGGAGCGGCCACTGCACTCCAGTCTAGGCGACAGAGTGAGACTCCAACTCAAAAAAAAAAAAAAAATATGGTGCAGCTGGGCTCGGTGGCTCAGCCTGTAATCCCGCGTTTTGGGAGGCTGAGGTGAATGGATTGCCTGAGCCCATGGGTTCGATTCCCGCCTGGGCAACTTGGCGAGACCTCATCTCTACAATAAATCGAAAAATCAGCCGGGCGTGGTAGCGCATGCCTGTAATTCCAGCTACTCAGAAGGCTGAGGCGGAAGGATAGCTGTAGCCCAGCAGGTCGAGGCTGGGGTGGCCGGGAGCAGCCACTGCACTCCAGTCTGGGCGACAGAGTGAGACTCCAACTCAAAAAAAAAAAAAAAAAAAAAAAAAATGGTGCATATACACAATGGAATATTATGCAGCCATAAAGAACAAACATATGGACTTTGCAGGAACTTGGATGGATTTAGAGTCTATCATACTCAGTGATCTATCACAGAAACTAAGAACAGAGTACCTTATGTTCTCACTCAAAAGCGGACCTTGAATAATTACCATAATACTATAAGCAAGAGATTGGCAGTAGTGGGAAACTGCCAGGTGAGGTGGGGTGGGATTGGCAGTTGAGGAAAACTGCCAGGGGAGGTAGGGGCACACCTCATCAACACAGGCACCTGCATAATGGACATTTGTATACCTAATCCTTAATTGTACTCCACATCTTTAAATAAAAAATTTTTTAAAAGAAAAAAAGTTACTTTCCTCCTGGAAAGGAAATCATCAGAAAGAGAAACAATAGTGCACACAGAGAAAAGAAAAGAATGATAACAATATTCTAATTATCAAAAATACTAGGAAAAGTGTGTGTGTATATATATATATTTAATTTAATAAACATGTTTATTTTCCCCTTCAGATGTACCTACAAGAAAAAATACTTAATTTATATATGTGTAAGTATGTGTGTTTGTGTGTGTGTTTTTTATGTTTGTAAAATTTGGTGTGGAAATAAAACAGTTAAAATCCAAAAATCTTAGAATTAATGAGGATTTAGAGCTACAAAGTACATAAATATACATAAACATATACATATATACAAACAGTTTCCTTTTTGTATCTCCTACTAGCTTTTGGTCATATTATTAACAAGTATTTCTCCACATTTAAAAAAATCAAGGAAAATGTTCTTTGAATAGACCTTTAATTATAAGATAGCATAAGCTCCCTCTAACCCTAATGAAGGTTCTCATAAAAACAAAAGCAAAAAACTGCTGCACCTGTAAACCCAGAACAAGAAATTTTGCTAGTGTGAGAATATATAGAGAGATCATCCTAGCAGGAGGAAGGAAGCGTAAAAGCTGAATTGTCTTAAGAATTTGAGATTAAATGCCAAAATTACTAGGGCAATGCACCTTGCTCCTTGCAAGAGAAGAAAAGATAATAAGTATTACTGTATTTTTGGTTGAGGCAGTAGGGACTCAAGGACCACACAAGAAGTGACTCCAAGCTGAATTCCAGTATTATAATAGAAGTAGCCCTACCACCATTTCTTACTTGCTCACTGGATAGCTGTAGCTGAAGATCAAGGGTTGGATGAAAAGAGGCAGTGGGACAGATCCTAAAATTTCAGAAAGAATGCCTAGGCCAACAAGGCCTATAGCAGTGACAGCAACAATGTTGCATGAACAGCATTTGACAGAGATTGTCTCTCTGAGAATTAACAGATCAGTGTCTGGAGGTAGGAAAAAAAGTTTACGTTAGTTACTGTGATTTTTTTTTTTTTAATTATATACATAGACCTTAACATGAGAACGTGACTTTGCTGTCTTATCTGTGTTAACAAACAACAACAACAAACACCTTGGATTGTTCTTACACAGTTCCACAAATAGATTGAGCCCCTCTCTCATGTTTCAATTTTGTTAATTTCAGTAACCTTACAAATTATATTGACCTTTACACTTGGTTAATATTGACATGAGTCATTATCCAACAACTTGTTTTCTTACAGGTTTCTCAATTTCTTACCAGAAGTATAGGATTGGATTGAAAAACCTCTACTCCTACATGCAAGACAGAAAAAGTTTTATTTTTATAACAAATCATAGCATAAAAACCCATCTGACCCTAGCCACCCCCAAGTTCTGTCATTCTCACCAACAATTTTGAAGACACACACATATCTTTTCTCTCTACACAATGCTCCTTTGTCACAGCTACTGAATAGCATGATCCAAAAGCAATCCTGAAATTGCATAGGTTTGGTGAAAGCAATTGCAGACAAATGAATGTGTTTAATTAAATCCTTTCTTAAAAAAAAAAAAAATGGGAAGGAGTGTAAACAATATTATTTAATCCCCCATCTTAGCCTTGCCAATTTAGTATGTCTATTAAAAAGAAACATTTGTATGAGTAATTGTGACATGCATTACTAGATTGTAGATAAAATTTATTATATATTATATAAATGTAGATTTAAACAAATATAGCTCCAGAATATAAAGTCCTAAGGTTCAAGTTTATTCACAAAATTATGTCATTTCTCTGGGTAAGCAAAACTATGGGCCTAGACATTTGCTTATAAATTAGATACGGCATATTACAACAGGAAGAGACTTCAAAATGTATGACTATTTTCCCCTTCAGATGCACGTCCAAGAGGAAATATTTGATTTATATATATTGTAGGTATGCGTGTGTGTTTGTGTACAATGTGTGTGTGTGCATGTGTGTGTATGTGTGTGTGTTTTAAGTTTGTGAAATCTGGAGTGAAAAAAATATGAACAGACACTTCTCAAAAAAAGACATATGAACAGCCAACAGATACATGAAAAAATGCTCAGCCTCACTAGTCATCAAAGAAATGCAAATTAAAACCACACTGAGATACCACCTAATACCAGTCAGGATGGTCATCATCAATAACTCAAAAAACAACAGATGTTGAAGAGGACACAGGGAAAGGGGAACACTTCTACACTGTTGATGGGAGCTTAAACTAGTACAATCTCTGTGGAAAACAGTTTGGCAATTCCTCAAAGACCTAAAAATTGACCTTCCATATGACCCCACAATCCTCCTACTGGGAATATATCTGGAGGAACCCAAGTCACTCTATGAAAAAGATACCTACACACGCATATTTATTGCTGCATTATTCACAATAGCAAAACCATGAAACCAACTGTGCTGCCCATCCCATCAAAAGAGGACTGGTTAAACAAAAATGTGGTACATATACACAATGGAATATTACACAGCCATAAAGAAGGAAAAAATTATGAACTTCACGACAACTTGGATGGACTTAGAGTTTATATTAGTGAGTGATCT
>CAUYQG010092287.1:0-11179 GCA_963574415.1 Tarsius wallacei
CGCCCGGCTAATTTTTTGATTTATTGTAGAGATGAGGTCTCGCTTGCCCAGGCGGGTCTCGAACCCGCGGGCTCAGGCAATCCACTCACCTCAGCCTCCCAAAGGCGCGGGATTATAGGCTGAGCCACCGAGCCCGGCTTAAATCACAGTTTTTAATAATCTGTTTTGCAGATATTTTTTTCCATTGTGATGTTTTTGTTTGTTTTGAGTAGAGAATGGGGGTCTTGCTATGTTGCCCAGGCTGTTCTTAAACTCGTGGACTCAAGTGATCCTCCAGCCTTGGCCTCCAAAAATGCTGAGGTTGCAGGCATGAGCCACCACATCTGGCTCCATTTTGATGTTATTTCTGGTATATTTAGGTTACACTCGAGTTTTTTTCTTTTGACTTTTGTGTTTCTTAAAGGCTTAGACAGTCTTTCTCCACTTCAAGATTATAAATTACCCATCTTTCCTTTAGTTCTCTTTTTTCATTTTTATATTCTAATATCTAACCCATCAGGAATTTCCTTTGGTGTAATGAGTGAGTGAGGGGATTTGGTTTAAAACATTTGCCCCCCCCTTCTTTTAACTTCCTAGTTGTTTTAATATCTATTGAATAGTGAACGGTTGAGAGACAGTTAAAAAAACCTGTTTTCAAAGACCAGCAGAATCAGTCTGCTTGCTTGGTTGTTTCCTGAGCATCTCCACCTCAGGAAGACCTTGAGCGTTTCCTCTCAGAGACAGTCTGTGACTGTCCTGCCTATTCAGTTTTTACCGGCACCTCTATTGTATCCAAAATCTTCTCATTTAAGCAGAGCTTCAAAACAGTTTTACCGCCACAGTTTGAAAAACCATAATCTTATATAATAATCTTTGTTCCAGTTCTTAGTTTTAGTTGTTTTGTTTTTTGTTTTTTGTTTTTTTTGCATGTAATGGATGAATATGACTTTCACGTGCTTTTCTGAGTGCTTCTTAATTTTACCAACTTATGTCCTATGGTAATTATGCTGTATCTGATCTCCTGTATTTTAACAAAACTGAAGTTTTTTAGCAAAGCTGCAGATAATGAGGGGATGATTTACCTTTGAACCCAGACTGAGTTGACTTTTAATCTAGGATTAACTAGGTTTGTATGTTTATGATCCTTTTCATTCAGGGCAAGGCTTCTGAATTTAGGATGCAGGGAAGAGCCTTAAGAGTCTAAACTTCCTGAAATTGTATTCCAGAAGTTTCATGTTGTGTGCTATATGCCGCCAAGAACTGTAGGAACTGACACACTTACAAAATAAAATTAAACTCAGAAGCAAATATCCTTATGTTGCAGGACAGAGGTTCTTCCTGCAATCTGGAACGGGCCTATAACAAATATTTAACAATACAAGTGAAGTAATTTACTATCTGTATGAACTGTTTTTTTTTCATCCGTTAGCTCCAGCACCCTTGATTAGTTGCTTTCATTAAATACATCTGTGTCAAGATTTTTAACAGGGTCTTTTCTTCCCATTTTTTGTTTCTATTCCTCTCCTGTTTGAGCCACTCCTTCCCTCCCCCCTTACCCCCCCCCGCGCCCCACAAGTCTCCCTTAATCCACCCTGCTCCTCTTTTGCCTTCTCAAAACTGGTTTGGACTTCCTTTCTGTTATTGAGCTACTCTTAACCTCATCCAGACTTGATACTTATTTCATTTTAGTTTTTCTTCAGTACTTCTTTTGCATGAAAGTAGTCTGAATTTAAATTGTGTATGCTGTCATTTTCATTAGAAGAACTAACTAATTTAAGATTTGGGTATGTTGTCTTTTCTTTCCTCAAATCCTGAAGAATACAGGGTAGTTTCAGAAATCATCCTCAGCTTTTTTCTAGAGTTGATGGCAGCTGATGCTGTCTCCTAATTCCTCCTCTCCTGAAGTGATCAACTTCCTGCACTTTCTTCATGGTTGTCATATGGAGAGGCTAAAAGATTTTAGACAAGGTCAAAGTTCACTGTGTCTCTGGCCTGAATTAAGTGTACCAACCGTATCCAAGAATATTTTTTACTTGACTGACTGACTGTATATTTCCCCCTACTATATGGAAGTTGGACTTAACCCTTTTATGTTAAAGATTTTTCAGAGGCATGGTGGCCATGACTGTTGTCCTTTGGGATGTCCTGCTGTAAAATGGGGAGTCATACTTACCTCATAGGGTAGTTGTGAATTTTAAAGAAGTTAACTTTGGTAAAGCCTCTATCACAGTGCTTGGCACATAGTAGGGTGTGTTAATTTCTTTCCCTTCCCTGCAGGCCATTCACCTGCTCTTCCCTCTACGATTTTCCATAACACAGTTTTTACTTGGAACCAGCCTTCTGCCAAGAGTCTCAGTTTGGTTGTGTACTCCTACAACTACTAGTTTTGGCTTGACTTCCCTCTCCAGCTCCCAGTGGTCCAGCCACACAGTCGCCTATTGTACCAGCTGGTTGATGTAAGTCTATCCATCCTCAGAGGAACCTGGTTACTTACCAGTAAGCTGCATTTCTCTGAAAATGTAGCATCCTTGATAACTAATCTAGTTTTTTAATTTCTTTACCATTGATGATTAATCATCTCTAACTTTCTTGTATGATCCTCAAATTGGAGCTAGAATTAGATAATTTAATTGCTTGATCTAGGTCTCCTAGTGAGTTCGCGAGTCCAGAATATATAACTCTGATCAGGTAAAGTCCTGTGGAGACTCATGAGGTCAGAATTCTTTTCACTACTCTGAGTGATATGAGACTTAATTATGTAAACTGTCAAGGATGATACATTTTCAAAGAAAAGAAAGTTGCTGGTAAGTAACTGGGATTTTTGAATAATTTTCCTGTAAGTCAATAAATAAGAACTCCCAAACTGGTTTTTACCAACAAATGCTTTTGCATTTGAATATTATTTCATAAATGGTTATTAGTTAAGATGAATAGTTAAAGAATGGGATAGGTTTCTAGAGATATTACAAATATGAGGTGGGGGCAGACCGTCAGTTTTCTAAATAGGTGCTCTCTTAGCTTTAGACAGAAATCGAAGTCTCTGTTAGGAAAAATCAGCAAATGCATCTGTTCATTCCAGAAACATTTTTTGAGTGCCTACTTTTTTTTGAGACACTGTGCTGAGTTTTGTTTCAAGACAGAGAGGTAAAGCCACACTTTGACTCAGCTGCTTTTGCCCTCACAGAGCTGATTTCCTGTCCCTTGGTGACTCACTTGACTGAGAATTTAGACAATGGGATACTGGGGTATGACAGAGGTATGGGATTGAAGTAGTACTTAGTGCTACAACCTGTGCCTTCTTATTTTCTGTGCTTTGATAAATTCACGGGAAAAATCAGCTGACTTCATTCAGGATACTCAAAACATTTGCTATATTGCCAGAGCAGACGTAGAGCAAAGCCAGTGTTCCTTCCATCTAGTAGTTGAAATGAAAATTCAGCTGTCTAACCTTATGTGTGACCTATTGTTAAAGCAGGTGACTAAGTCAGAGTTGGAGAGGCAGCCCCCTCCCCCTTATGCTTCAAAGGCGGCTTATCTTCAGAACGAAAGCCACAGAATTAACTTAATCCCCCCAAATGTAAAACAAAACCCCAAAACGTTTTTTTTAAGAAATGAAAATTATTTTGTGTTTAAAAATCACTGGACCACATGTAGTAATGCTGTATCCAGTAAATGTAATCACTCCTTGCCCCCGAATTTACCCAGTTAAGGAGAAAGTCAGCTTCGTATATAAGGAGGTTATCAGAGGAGATATTCCTGTAACATTGTCATATGTCTCTTTTATATAGCAGATAGTGCATAGCTGTAATTGTTATTTTACCCTGTGAGCATCTCAAGGGCAAGACCTACAGTGCAGTAATTAAGCTCTTGGGTGTTCTAGTCAGACTCAGGTTTTAATCCTGTTTTATAATTTACTACCTTTCTGACTAGGCAGATCATTTAACTTCTCTGAACCTCAGTGTCCTCATTTGTGAAGCTGTGATGCTAAAACTTGGCCATAAGGTTGTAATAAGGAATAATTAAGATAATGTATGTAAGCACTTAGCACAGTGCCTGCAACATAGTACGTGCTCAATAAATGTTAACTGCTGTTATTATTGGATTATTGGATGGATGATGGAAGGATTGTATTGGAGGCCAAATCGTGGGAAGGGGAAAGATAACAGGTTCTGGAGTGTTAGTAAACTGTTTCGCACCTTCTTGTTTACTTGAGTTATAAGCTTTCTTATTATTATCTTTATCTTTGCCTTTTTGGAAAGCAAATTAATGGATTAATCACTGTCACAGTTCTTCCTAGCTACTCTGTCCTTAAACCTTCACTTCCACTAAGGAAGGAATTATTTTTGTGCTGCAGTGATTGTGATAATTGTGAGATCATCCCACCTGCCTGATGCAACGCTTAGGGCCAGGTGTGGCCTGTATGCCAAAGATTTCTACTCTGATTTCACCAGACTTAGTTCTATTATTTTTAAGAGATTTTAAATAAAAACTTAAACATTTAATATGTATGTGTGTATATATATATATGATTTTTTGTTTCTTTTTATTAAATTCTTTTTGCTTTATTTTTGTTGATTGTAGATTATGAATGTATTATGTCTAGGATATTTTTGAGAAGGCTTTGGAGGCCTGATACTTGCGTGATAGTACTTAAGAAAAGCTGGATTCCTAGATAGGATTCATAAACAGGAAAGTGCTGTGGTTATTTGAGCACAGATTTTTACCATTTCTTAAAATCAAAGATGGAAAATTTTAGACATTTTAACATCTGAAACTAACATACATCTTAGAATCACTGTGATAAGAAAACATGTCTTAGTTTAATTGGCAACTTTTTTTTAGTGATAACAGAAGATAATGGTGTGCCTCGAAACTGATATCATCATAGATTGCATGACATTCGGTATTTCAAGGGACTATATGCACTTATACATTATAGAAATATGGTATCATGTTAATATGGGGCAGGGACTCCAGAGTCAGATTTTTGGGGTTTAAATTCTAGCGCTATAATGATGTATGACCTTGGGCAAGTTACTTTTCTTTATTATTACAGTTTTCTCATTTGTAAAATGGGGGCTAAGAAAAGCACCCATCTTACAATGTTATAATGAGGATTGAATATGTTAAGGCATGTAATGTATTTAAAATAGTGCTTAGCCGTAGAAAGTACTTAATTATATTAGCTAATATAAATTCAGAGACTGGTTTTCTACAATTGCTTTGAATCCATTTTGTTGTGTCTGGAACTCAAATCTATTACCCTTAATATTTGTGTATCATCTGATAATATCAGCAAATAACACTTGGGTTTTTAAAAGGGAAGATAAAGATAAGGAAAGTTAACCTAACAAGTTTTCTTATTCTTACTAAGATTTAAGTGGCATTATTTGGTGTATATATATTACTGTTCTATGGGGTTGAGGTGTTGGAAATTAAGCATGAACTAGGAAATTTATAGTGAAAGCATGGAACAGTTAATCAGTTTGCTAAAGTTTGTGTCAATACGGTTTTTGATTCTTACTGATATTGGTAAGTATGGGAAGGGTTGGAGGGTTTTGAAAATTTGCAAAAGCAGGTTTTTCACCCTAAGTGAAAGAGACAGAGAGAAGAGAGAATCTTACTTGTTTTATGAATTTTACTGTCCTAGGTAAAGATTTTTTTTTTTCCAAGTTACTTAAGCAGGCAGCATCTCTTTACAATAGATGGCTAAAGATTTAGGTTGTCCTTTTATTCTTAAGAGTCAATTTTATTTTTTCTGTTTTAGTGTTCGGTGACCAGTGACTTGGATTTTCCAACACAAGTCATCCCATTAAAGACTTTGAATGCTGTTGCTTCAGTACCTATAATGTATTCTTGGTCTCCCCTACAGCAGAATTTTATGGTATGTAAACAAGGTGTCTTCTCCTTATTTGATAACTTTTTAAAAATAAAAAAAGCATAGATGATTTTCTTGGCAAGGTAAATCAAGAAGGTATAAGTAAAAAAGCTATCAAAGTAAGAGTACTTGGAGATGATTTTTAAAAATTGACAGTTTTTTAAAGCTTTTACAGTGTTATTCTTTTCCTATATTTTCCAAAGGACAGGTGTTAGCAAAAACTCTACCTAGGATTTAAAATATTTAAAAGATGATGAAGTTTATAGTTCTTATTTTGGAAGAAGCCAGTCAGAATCCTGTAACTTTAGTCTGACTTTGAGTTTTTGTTAATTGAGAACTTATTATTTAAAACAATTTTAGGCAGCATTTTATTAAGTACATTAAGATGTACATTATGGCCGGGCTCAGTGGCTCAGCCTGTAATCCCAGTACTTTGGGAGGCCGAGGTGAGTGGATTGCCTGAGCCCGTGGGTTCGAGACCTGCCCAGGCAACTTGGCAAGACCTCGTCTCTACAATATATCAAAAATTAGCCAGGCATGGTAGCGTGCGCCTGTAATTCCAGCTGCTCGAAAGGCTGAGGCGGAAGGATCGCCGGAGCCCAGTAGGTCGAGGCTGCGGTGGCCGGAAGCATGCCACTGCACTCCAGTCTGGGTGACAGAGTGAGACTCCAATTCAAAAAGAAAAAAAAAGATGTACATTATAAAATATTTTACAGGTTTATAAAACACAAGCTTAGCCTATTTCCATAGATAATGCTAGTATTCTTTTTTTTTTTTTGAGTTGGCGTCTCACTCTGTCACTCAAGCTTGAGGGCAGTGTCATGCTCCCAGCCACTGCAGCATCGACCAGCTGGGCTCAGGCAATCCTTCTTTTTTTTTTTTTTTGAGTTGGAGTCTCACTCTGTCACCCAGACTGGAGTGCAGTGGCCGCTCCTGGCCACCGCAGCCTCGACCTGCTGGGCCTGGCGATTCTTCCGCTTCAGCCTTCCAAGTAGCTGGAACTACAGGTGCGGGCTACCACACCCGGCTAATTTTTTGATTTACTGTAGAGATGAGGTCTCACCAAGTTGCCCAGGTGGGTCTTGAACCTGCGGGCTCAGGCAGTCTACTCACCTCAGCCTCCCAAGGTGCAGGATTACAGGCTGAGCCACCGAGCCCAGCTTCAGGCAATCCTTCTGCCTTAGCCTTCCAAGTAGCTGGAACCACAGGCACATTCCACCATGCCTGGCTTCTTGCTAGTATACTTTAGGGAAGTAGAGTGAAGGAGGTTGGTACAAAAGAGAAATTCAGACATGCATTCTTGACTTGTATTAAATAAAAAAGAGTTTTATTACTTACTTGGTATTTAAAGTGGGAAGGCTAATACAATGTTGATGAAAGTCCTTGTGAACCTACTTTAGAGAATTACTAGATATTAGATATTTCTAGTGCTTGTTTTACAATTATAGTAGTGAGTTAAAGGTAAACTTTACCTATTCTTATTTAGCTGTATAAATTTGTACAAAACTTTATTCAAAAATATTTAGTTTGAGAATCATAGTGCAAGATTTTTTCTTTTTTTCTTTTCTTTTTTTTTTTGAGTCGGAGTCTCACTCTGTCGCCCAGGCTGGAGTGCAGTGGCATGCTCTCAGCCACCACAGCCTTGATCTACTGGACTTAGGCAATCCTTCAGCCTCAGCCTTCCAGGTAGCTGGAACCACAGGCATATGCTACCATGCCCAGCTGATTCTTTTGATTTATTGTAGAGATGAGGTCTTGCCTTGTTACTCAGGTTGGTCTTGAACTCCTAAGTTCAGGAAATCCTCTCACCTCTACCTCCCAAAGTGCTAGGATTATAGGCATGAGCCACTGCACCCAGCCAGTAGTGCAAGATTTTAAGGGAAGTTTTGTATTTCCACAGACGGAAATTCTGAAAGAATAGTGTTTAGTTTGGCACAGTGGCTCACGCCTGTAATCCCAGCACTTTGGGAGGCAGAAGCGAGAGGATTGCCTGAGCCCAGGAGTTCGAGACCAGCCTGGGCAACTTGGAAAGACCTCATCTCTATTAAATAGATAGAAGATAGATAGACGGACAGACAGATAGATAGATAGGTAATAGATAGTCAAATATGGTTTCTTCTGAATTACTCATGGTTTTACTGGTCACTGACCTGACCCAAACAAAGTAGACTATCTTTTTTGTAGTTAGGATATGTTTTGGGGAGCAGAGATTATGTAGCTATAACGGGGAAGACAACATAGCCTAATGTCACTTGATTTTGGCTTATGTCCAAAGAAATTAAATTTGCCCCTAGATTTGGTTTTTGTTTTCTTGTTGTTTTTGTTGGCATCTCACTCTGTCTCCCAGGATGAAGGGCGACAGTACCTCAACCTGCTGGGCTCAGGTGATTCCTCCACCTCAGCCTTCCAAGTAGCTGGAACTACAAGTGCATGCCACCATGCCTGGCTAATTTTTTTTTTTTTGGTAGAAACAAGGTCTCACCCTGTTTCCCAGGCTGATCTCAAACTCCTGGGTTCAAGCAGTCCTTTCACTTTGGCCGCCCAGAGTGCTGAGATTACAGGCGTGAGCTACTGCCCCTGGCCAGCTCCTTAAATGAGACTTGTGCAGATGAGATGAGATGAAAACAGGACTTTAGTGTGCACATTAACTTGAATCTGAGTAGATAAGTGCATTAAAATTTAAATTTTCATTGTATATACTCCTTTTCTCCCCGTTTTGCTTTTTCTTGTTAGTCTGAGTATTACCTTTATGAACTCTCCAGTTATCCCAAATGTATTGTCTGGGAATTATTGGAGATGTGTTCCTTGTCTTCACATTTCCTGCCTGCTGCTGCTCAGTAGGCCTGTGTGCTGCCTGACCTTTCACAGTATGCTCTTCCCTGTGGGTCACAGCCACAGTGCTGGGCCCAGCCTGCGCCGTCTTGCACTCTGAAGAGTGGGTGTGTCTTCTCAGCCAGTCTTAGCGAGTCCATTCTGTTTATCAGAATTCTTTCTAAAATTCTGTTTTTAACCAGTTTCCTATTCAAAGGCCTCTTAATACTTAGACCTAGCCGCATTTTGAATTAGTCTCTTTAAACATGTACCTCAGAACTGTTCAGTCTTGATCTGCAATCACTGTCATTTTTATTCTTTATTGAAAATTCTCTTCCTCCCATGAATGTCAGCTTTCTTTTTCTTACATTCTTAAGTACTGCATTTTCTCTGAATTTTTCTTTGACTGGCTCTTTTTGCAGAGCTGGCAACCTTTTCCTGTTGTCTTTCACATTTTGTTATAATCTCATCTGTCATCTTTACTAGCACTGTCTATTTTGATATATATATCTCATTCATCTAAGTATTGAAATAGTTTGTTTTTGTGAAATGTTATTTTCATATGAGCATAAATTCTTTTGGCATAAACTTTAATGGACCATCAATCTCTTACATTCCTAGAATTTGATTATATTGGATATCTTAATAATAAGATCAAGTGAAGTTCAGAAATCTTTGCTTATTATGGTAGTTTTTTTGGTATATATATTTGTAATTGATTTTGATAAACCATGTTTCATCAATTCTAAGGCACATCCTCTTCGCCTCCATTTTAACATTTGAAGTAAGAGTGTGTCTTAACATTGATGACATCTTATCTTAATCTGGGGCATTTTTTTCTTTCTTAGAGGTACTTAAAATAATCGTAAGTTTTAATGGTTGATGACATGTTAAGTAAACTATAGTATTTTTTTCTTAAAATTAAATTTTTTTTCTGCCTACAGTTTGGGTCTTCAGATATGCTTAGTGGTGAGAGGGGTCTTTTATTCCTTGGTAGCTTTTAGAGTTTGCTGTCTGACTAGTATTTTAAGTTTGGAGAATTGGGTAAAGACATCTACTCAAAAAAATGTTGCATTTTAGTTATCTCACAATGACTTTTAAAAAATACTTAGATGCTTAGGATAAGCCTGGTTTTTAATTATAGTTTTTAACCTTTAGGTGGAAGATGAAACTGTCTTACACAACATTCCTTATATGGGGGATGAAGTGTTGGATCAGGATGGCACTTTCATTGAAGAACTAATAAAAAATTATGATGGAAAAGTACATGGAGATAGAGGTGAGCCGTATGTTTATTGTTTATTGTCTTGGAAAGGGGGGTACTAAAAAATTGAAAAGATACTGTGGTTTATTTAAGCAAAGGGCTTGAAAATTTTTTTCTTTTTTTGAGTTGGAGTCTCATTCTGTAGCCCAGGCTGGAGTACAGTGGCATGCTCACAGCTACTGCAGCATTATCCTGCTGGGCTCAGGCGATCTTTCTGCCTCAGCCTTTCAAGTAGCAGGAACTACAGGCACATGCCACCATGCCAGGCTAATTTTTTCTTTATTGTGGAAATAAGGTCTCACCAAGCTGTCCAGGCTGGTCTCGAACCCATGGGCTCAGGCAATCCTTTCATCCTGGCCTCCCAAAGTGCTGGTATTATAAGCTTGAGCCACCGCGCCTGGCCTGAAAACATTTTTTAATATAAAATTTAAGTTCTGCATTGAACTATAAAGCGCTGTCCTGGGCTCATAAGCCAAAAACTTTCAATGTTTTCTCTTTTTAAATTGCCACCTGATAATTATCCATAGTTGGTTATAACCTAAATTATAATGACAGTAACATGTAAATTAAATCTAAATTGTTTGAGTTTTAGGATTCTTTGGTAGTAAAATTAACTAGGATTGGGCTCTGCTTATGGGGCATTTGGGGCTCCAACAAGCCCTACTGCTCAAAAATGTCTTCTCCAGTAGGCTATACAGTTTCTGAAATTCGATTATTAGAATCATGGCTTCAGGTTTTTCGTGTCCAGGAAACCCTGTTAAAGCATCCAAGAGGGTAATTGTAATATCATTATCATCCATTGTCATTAGCAGTGGAAACCAGGGTCTGAAGCAATCAGTTAAAGGACACATAACATTGTTTGAGAAGCTAAAGCCATACTTTAAAGCCATACTTTAGTTTGTTATTTCAAGGCTTTTGGAGGGGGGTGATTCAAGAGAAAGTGACAGGTATTGAAGATAAATTCTGCTTCCTAACTTTGCCTAAGGTTAGTCCTGACAGTGATCTTATCTTTTCCTCTCTCATTTTATTTTTTTTATTTTTTATTTATTTTTATTTTTATTTTTTTTATTATTTTATTTTATTATGTTATTGTGGGGTACAGTTAGGGGTTAGGCATACAAAAATATTTCGTTCAGGTACCCTTGTTGATAAGAGGCGTCTCCCCATCCTCAGACTAACAAGAAAAAGCAAAACGGGGAGAAAAGGAGTATATACAATGAAAATTTAAATTTTAATGCACTTATCTA
>CAUYQG010092292.1:80-20720 GCA_963574415.1 Tarsius wallacei
CAGAGTCTCACTCTGTTGCCCAGCCTGGAGTGCAATGGCATGCTCACAGCCACCACAACCTTGACCTGCTGGGCTCAGGCGATCCTTCCACCTCAGCCTTCCAAGTGGCTGGAACTACAGGCATGTGCCACCATGCCTGGCTAATTTTTTGATATATTGTAGAGATGAGGTCTTGCTAAGTTGCCCAGGCTGGTCTCGAAGCCGTGGGCTCAGGCAATACTCTCACCTTGGCCTCCCAAAGTGCTGGGATTATAGGTGTGAGCCACCGTGCCCAGCTTTTTTGGTCTTTTATAAGCATTAGCTTTTTATTGTTGTTGTTGAGTTGGAGTCTCACTTTGTTGCCCAGGCTGGAGTGCAGTGGCATGCTCATGGCCTGAGCCTTGACCTTCTGGGCTCAGGTGATCCTTCTGCCTCAGCCTCCCAAGTAGCTGGAATTACAGGCATGTGCCACCATGCCCGACTAAATAGTAGCATTTTTGCAAAATACAGACCAGTGGCTTTAGAGACTGTCCTCAGTTTGGATTTGTGTGATATCCTTCCTTAGTTTCAATGCTAGGTCTAGGTCTAAAAAAGAAAAATGGAGCTGAAATAGTAGTAAACAACAATGTGGCTTTCAAGAGACATTCTTGTAGGAAAAATGGCACTGAGAAAGGATTACCCTATATGAAAATAACAAGGGGTCAAGCAGACTAAACAATACCCCTGCTACATTAAAAAAGTAGAACTTAAACACTCTTCAGAGATAATGGTTTCAATGACTTGATGATTACAAAGCTTTTATCTTTGCTTGTGTTACTATGTTCTCCCATAATTGTTTGATGAGGGAGCATATATGGTGATTCAAAATATATATGAAACCTAAATGAAACACCTGTCTCTGGACTGTGTTGAAAATTTTGAAGAAAAAAAAAGAGCATCACAAGGAAAGCTCCTTTTGGCAAAAACAGTTATTGCTTAAAATATTGCTTTCTTTGTGTGGAATGCAGGCTTATGCAGGAAATCCACACCTGCAGAAATGCTATAACACAGCCATGAAGAGGACTCAAAGTTCACTTTTACTACTTTGTTCATATCTTTTTTATTTCACTGAAAGTTGCTTCCTGTAAAGAAAGTAATTTGCATGCAGTGACCAAAACCTTCAAGCCAGTGACCTGACCCCCTTCCCACTGAGAGTGTCTGTTTTCCTTGTGTTTCTAGACTCTGTCCATGAATGAGAACAGCTCTAGATGTCTTCTGTGGACTTGGCCTTGGATTTCATGCTCATGGCTGTTGAGTGAGCTGTTTATGTTTGCTGTTAAGGAAGTTTGTGGAGAGATGCTTTCCCCCATAGCATTTTGATGTGATCTTCAACTCTTAACCTGATAGCGTTTTGGGGAGGGAGCTGGGACACAGCAAACCCTCCGTGGACAATGTGGGGGGCGGGAGGTGAGTGCTCGCCCCCAGGAAGTGTCTCCTCCCATTTCTCTCATGCTGGAATACAGCAGACCCACCCCCTACCTCAGGCAGTTGCTGCTGAGAAGGTGTTGTTTACAGTGATGATTATAAACAGCATGGTGAGTCATTTAGAGAAGAAATTTACAGAGTCCAGCATAATCCTAACAATTGTCTCTATATGTTCTTTACCCGTCAGTGGCCGTAAAATAGACCTCACCATGATTAGACCCTGTGGTCTCAGAAGCTGCCTCTCAGACTGAGGTGTGATGGTGTCTGGGTTAAGAACACTGGCTGTCATTTCTATTTATCTCTAATGATCTTTAACACCAACAAGAAGCTCTGCTATTGAATTCCTTTCCTAGGGGACTGTCATTTAGACCTGATGCCCGTGACTTCTCCATTTTTCCAGTTTACTCCAAGATAAGACATTTACTCCAAGACATGATCTCACTGGTGGTCACTCTCCATAAGCCAGCGTCCCTCCCCCTTCTTGTCTTTCGCAGGCTCAGAGCAGACACCTGCACAGTCTTGGGAAGACAGTGGCATCTCCTCCGAGAGAGAAGTGGGCTGGTGCCACTGCCATGGCCATAAAGCAAAGCTGAAAGGAGAGGGATGGGGCAGAGACATTCAGAGACAATGTCAGAGCATCCAGGTTTGGGATAGAACAAACAACTAGAGAACACACACGTGCAGCAGGAAGTTTAAATGAGCTTCTCATTCGGTAATTTCCTCATTTTAAAAGAAGGTGCTAGCCGGACTCGGCGGTTCAACCTGTAATCCCAGCACTTTGGGAGGCTGAGGTGAGTGGACTGCCTGTTTGAGACCCGCCTGGGCAATTTGGCGAGACCTCATCTCTACAATAAATCAAAAAAAAATTAGCCAGGCATCGTAGCGCGTGCCTGTAGTTCCAGTTACTTGGAAGGCTGAAGCGGAAGGATCGCCAGAGCCCAGCAGGTCGAGGCAGCAGTGGCCGGGAGCGGCCACTGCACTCCAGTCTGGGTGACAGAGTGAGACTTCAACTCAAAAAAAAAATAAAAATAAAAAAATAAAATAAATAAAAGAAGATGCTTAGCTTGTTACCCAATTCAAGGTAAAAGTTGTTGAAAAGAAAAGATTAGAGAAAAGGATTCCAGTAGAGCACTGGGGGAAGAGGAAACACTTTCTTTCCTCTCAGATCTAGTGAGAGTTCATGAGGAACCTGCAGAGAGGGCAGAGAGCCAGTGTTGACACAGCATGAGGTCACCAGGTCAACAGGTCGGAAGGGACTGAGATCAAACCCTTTCCCCTCACCACACCTTGCACACCCTACACATCTTTTTCTAATTTGTACAGGCACTGGAGGTCACACACATGCAATGTTGGGATTATCAGAGGTCCTCCTGATACCTGAAACCACAGAGTTCTCAAGTAAGAGGTGGGCTGCAGCCAGGTGGGCTGGAGAAGAAGTAGGTTGTGACCGGGGCCTGGACTAGAGTTGGCTGCCCACGGGCGTGCTCTGGGGGATTGAGGGGACCCCACATAAAAAGATTAGATGGTTGCTGGATGCCCAGAGATGGAGGGGGATTTTCAGAGGGAAACATGGAAGCATCAAATTCCGTGGGAGGTATGGCTCTGGCGTGTTCCTTTCCCACCATGATTGGCCACACAGTGAACAAACACCCATCACCACAGGAAGAAACAGGAAAGCAACACAGCATATTGTTTTTCATCACACCTGCAAATATTCCACAACCAGTGGTATTCAAGCCTGGTTAGGAAGGAAAGATGGGCACCCTGATGTCCAAGTGAGAGTTTCCATTGTCTAAAACCTTCTGAAAAGCAAACTGGTAATAGATAACGAAAGCCGTACAAATACTAAAACCACTTAGCACAGTAATTACTGTAATTACAGTTGTAGGACTCTATCCAAAGGAAATAAGAAATGAAGATAAAGTTCTTTTGCATGTACAGAAAGAAAATTTTTAAATAGCCCTAATGTCTAACATGAGTACAAAAAAAAGTGTATTAATTTCTGCTATTTCAGAAAGTATTCAGAGGAATTAAAATTATATTTATAAAGCACTCTTTCCTTTTTTGTTTTTTGAATCTGGGTCTTACTCTGTTGCCCAGGCTGGAGTGCAGTGGCATGATCACAGTTTACCAAAGCTTCCACCTCCTGGTTTTAGGCAATCCTTCTGCCTCAGCCTCCTGAGTAACTTGTGCTACCATGCCTGGCAAATTTTTGGGTTTTTTTTTTTTTTCTTGTAGAAATGAGGTCTCACTGTCCTGCCTAGGCTGGTCTCAAACTCCAGGACTCAAGCAATTCTCCCACCTCAGCCTCCCAAAGTGCTGAGATTATAGGTGTGAGCCACCACGCCTGGCCATGAAGCATTTTTTAAAGTCTAAAACAATATTAAGTGGTGAAAAAAGTGGAATTCTAATAGTACATAAAAGAAAAAAAGACTAGAAGAAAACATACCAAAGTGTAAATAATGGTTCTCTGTGGATCATGGGATTAGGGAGGACTATTCCTTATACTTTAATTTCCCACAATAGACATATATTATTCTTCTAGTCAAATAAGGAAGAAAAAGTATCAGAGCTAAAGGCTGGGTGGCATTAGCTGAATGCCGGTGATGGTTGAGGGAATGGGGAGCCATGGCAGGTGGGGCGTGTTGCCCAGCATGCAGGTGGTCCTCTTGGGCCTGATCTTTCCTGGCAGGGTGCTCAGTTCTGAGTGGTGTGGGTGCTGGCAGAATGCTATTTTGGTAGACATGGGGGTCTAGGTTGCAGGCAGCTGCCCCTCAGGTTTAAGGTGTGTTGCCCCCTTACATGCTCAGGTCTGTCATCTCTCTTCTAGAACATTCCTCTAGGGCAGTGCTTCTCAGACTTTAATGTGCAGCCCACCTGCGGAGTCTTGTTAAAATGCAGACTCTGGTTCACGATGTCTGGAGAAGAGCCTGAGATTCTGCATCACTATCAAGCTTCTAGGTGACAGAGAGTGGCCCCTCTGAGGACTCTAAGTGGCATGGCTTGGGAGCAGTTTTGCAAACTTGAATGGTACCTGAGAATCTCCTGCATAGCTTGTTAGTTGCAGCTTGCAGGGGCCCACACCCAGAGATCCCGATTCTGGAACCAGAATCTGGAACCTGATTCTGCGTTTTCACAAGCTTCCTGGGTGATGTTATGCACGTTAGAGTTTGGGATTCTCCGATCTAGAAGTGATTCCCCAAGAGCTACGTGAGAGCATTTTCCAAAGGATCAGTAGATGTCCTGCCCCTTCCACCTGTCACTGGATGAATAAGCACTTCTCCTGGACAGACTGAGCTACTTCCTTGTTCTTCCTATCTTGTTCACAGTCATGGTCAGGGTGATTACCTGCCCGCAAGGGACCTTCTGCTCTTAGTTCACTTCCTTGAGTGGTGCTGGCCAAGTCCAGGAGAAAAACATCTCAGTGACCATGGAGCAATCTTGGAATTCTTACATCAGTTCCTTAAACCAGAACTTCTTGCCTAGGCAGGTGGAAGTGACCAGCGGAAACTATTGTTCAGGTAAGAAATGTGAACTTACTTAGGTTCCTTGTTGTAGACTTCAGGAATGGGGGTGGAGAGGAGAACCTTGTATTCTAGATCAACTCCAAGCAATTTGCTGTGCTAGAAAGAATTGAGTGTCCTTTCACTGGAATGATTTCCCTTTAAACAAATTCATCCTGTCTTTATTTCTTTTTAATATACTGTAACTTTAAGAGAAAAATCTCCCTTTCCCAAGATGGTAGAGCATTGGAAAAGAAAGAGAAAGTGCTCTGTGTGTGGAAGACATTTATTTGCTGAGGTATTTTCCTTAGCCCTGGGCAGAATGAAATTTACAATCTAGATTTTCTTTTTGCTTGAAATTAAATGTAGTGTCTGTTGTCATATTTCCTGCTAGTTGAAGGTTTTTTTTTTTCTTCTTTTTAAGTCTGACAAGAGAATAGGGAGGTAGGTTATTCACTAGTGGCTATTTGAAGTTAGCAAACGCCTAAAAAGGAAGAAAAAACCCCCACCCCAATGTTGTTTTTTAGTAGTGAATGTTTTTCACTCTGCTAAGAAATTACTGCAGTTTGACACACAAAGTCTACAGCGTAGATAAATGTGATCCTGAAAAATTATCTCTTGTTGGCTTAATGGTAACCAAAAAAAAAAAAAAAAATCACGTCGATGCTATAGGCATTTCCCCATGGCTAGTGAGAACACAGCCTACGCAATAGAAAACCATCCAGCACTTTCTCTGCATTTATAACAGGAAAAAAGGGGCTGGCTGCTGTGAGTGATAGGGATGGTCCCTCTGCAAGACAAGCCATGTGTCACTTTTTGCAAGAAAATCACTTCAAATCCTTTTAAATTTAAGATGAATTACATATTCTGTCCTACTTAAAATTCTGCCTTTTTATAAAAGGTGTACATTTACCCAGTTACCAAAAAGCGGTCTTTTTCTGTTTTTGTTTTTGAGAAGAATCTACTTGTTCTTAAGTCATATTTAACAAGTTTGAATAACCATGTTTCTTTCCTAAAATATTCACTTAATAATAGATATGCTGGATACAAATCTCTGAATCTAGCTTCAGCTTCTGAAAACTTTTCCATGCAAATGAACTCTCTTTCAGAGTCACAGTACAATCTGTCATTCTCCAAAGGGGACACCATGACAGTTGTTGACCTCATACCCTCCAGCCTCAGAGCAGAAGTGAAGGATGGAGAGAAGTCTCTGGGGATGATCAGTATACCCCTTGGATATGAAGGTGAAATACACGATGTTCTGTTTCAGCTTTTGAGAATCTTTGAGGAATATGAATATGTGGTGGGGGAGAAGGTGGCAATTTTCACTGAGTTTTACCAGCGGCAGTCAGTTCTTATGAAAGTAAGCTGCCCACAGTGCTGGCCGGCGCTTGGCTTAGTGGGAAAGTGAGTGGGTATTCCATCCTCATGGAGGTAATGTTAACTGAGAAAATTTTAAACCTCTTCAACTGCATAGTCAAAGTCACCCGTAAATGTCCCCACATGGAGAGGCTGTCTTCAGAAAGCTATTGCCTCACTGTGGTAAAAACTCCATCAGGGGCTTCATGTACAGGCTGGCCATGTAGCTCAGTTGTGGGGGTTGGATTTCGTTTGTTGTTGTTTGAGACATAAAGAGGAATAAAAGTATTCCGTTCATCTTTTGACTTGAACTCCTGGCCTCAAGCAATTCTCCCACCTTGGCCTCCCAAAGCACTGGGGTTACAGGTGTGAGCCACTGCACCTGACCCATCTGTGAGTGAGACCGTCAGAGTTTATTGGTTAAAAAAGCAAAAACCAGTTCTACTTAGACCTAAAGCTCAAAGCACAGAAGTGTAAAAGTCTTCCCTCTCCATCGCCAGAAGATAGACCTGACTATAACTCTGCGTGTGAGTAGTGGCGCATCTTTGGTGAAGCCTTTTCTGAGGCCCTGCCTTTTGGCAACACTTGCAAACTGTTTCCAGCTCTAGAAAGCTCTCTCAGACTCTCTGGAATAGAGAGGATCCATGTCAGCCATAGGATGGTGAGTGCCAGCATATGTCAGGTGCTGAGTTTTGAACAAATGATCAAAAAGGATGTTTTAAATGACTATCTGTGATAAAAAGTTAGGATACTTAGACACTGTCATGGTACTACTGTCGAAAGACCAAATTATGACAAATTTAGTTTAAAGAACTTAATTGGCTTTTACCTGGGATTCTGGAATCGGGTAACACCTCATTCTGTAAACTAGAAACTGCTCCAGTGAGCTGAGCCAGGGAGGTTGGCTCTATAGACAGAAAGGAGTTGAGGAGAGCAGGAATAGGGCACAGAAAGGGGTTGGCTGCTTCAAAGTCACTTTTCTCATAAAGGTTAAAGTGGAGGGGGCTTCCTTATTTTGCAGCTAAAACTGGCCAGTCTTGGAATTTGACAATTATCTCTCTCCTGAGTTCTCAGAGGGCTAAATAGCTTAGTTTCCACTGGGTAATGTGGAACTTTAGCAACGCATGACTCCATTCTGGTTTGATTTATTGGGCCTCGTGCAAAAGCTCAGTCCAAAGCAATGGCCTCCCATGAACTTTATTTAACATTACGAATAGTACTACTAAATAGAAGCAAAGAAAATTGGGTAGAAGGACGATCTTTTCTTCTTTTTATTCCTTTAAGAATGAATCCAGAGGCTTCAGTTTCTGTACACAGATTAAGAAGTCACACATTTCCCATTTCCCCCAGAACTCAAGTGAAGGTGTTTCAGGCATGGCTTTGGTTAAGTTAAAAATCCCAGGAGGGCCTCCAAGATGTCAGGTCAGACCCAATGGGGGATCTGGTTTGCGATCTGGTGCCACGCTAAAGATGCAAAGAATTGCACAGAAGTTAGATTGGAAAATACAGTTTATTTAGAAAGGAAATTAGAGAAAGAGAGGGAGAGGAGATTCGCCTCTCCAAGGTAGGGGAGGGGGCCAAGCTAGGAAAACAATAGCAGCTGTAGCTGAAAGAGCCATGTGGCCAGACCATAGCTTAGCAAAGCAATGGCCAATGACTGCTTGAGGTTGAATGCTTTTAAACCTTCCCTTTGATGGGGGGCAGATCATTAAGGTGCCTGGATGGTGGTTTGTTCCCTCATCACAAAGGGGACTGGCAAGCAAAGGTACTGACATCAAGGTAGACGGGTGGGCCAGTCACATGACAGTTGCCTTGTTGATGGGGTCTGTGTCATGAAGGTCAGGAGTGGCTGATTAGGTTAACTTGCTTCTTATGCAAATACTTGGAATACAAAAGCTAATTAGTACAAAGTAAACCAGGGAGGGGGTTGTAAAACAATTATCAATAGCTACCTCTGAGAAACCAGTCTGTCCTTGGCTAATGATTAGAGGGTAAATTGAACTGCTAGAAAAACATGACAAAGGTAAGCAATGTTAAAGTGACTGCTCTTTGGCTATATTGACTCCATCTTATGTCCGTTCAGATTTGCTGAAAAAGAAGAACTAAGCACCTTGTTTTGGTAGTTTATCTATGCCACAGTGTTTTTAGATCTTCCAGGATCAGGGTCAATTTGGGCACAGGATCTTAAGGGTGCCTGGAAGGTGGGAGACCCCAGGGTGTCCCCAGAGCCAATGTCCCTCTAGTCCTGCCTGCCGGCCAGCCCAAGTGGTCAAAATAGAGCCCTTCCTTTCATGTTCAAAATAGAGCCCTGCCTTTCTCTGTTCCACAACCCCATCCCCTACTGAGGTCCAGAATGTTCTCAGTGAGAGACCTACTTCTTTAGTCTAAGACTTGGATGAGGCATCGAGTACCACTGTCAGCTCCCGGTGACACGAGGCTCTGAGAACAGGCTTTGTGAGAGAGCTGAAGAGGGCAGGTGGAAGGTGCCGGGCTGGCAGGTCTCCCATGCCCATCCGCCTTCCCCATTCTGCCTGCTTTCTCTCTCTCCTGCCACTTTGCACTTTGGTCTGGCATTCACAGGAGCAGGGACAGAGTGACTGTGCTTTCAAGCTGGATCATACCCAATCAGAATGACTCGCCTCCGGGTCTCTGTCCCTTCCTCTGAGACTTCAAGTCCTGCCCACCATAATATAAAAGGGAACATGGCCCCGCAGAGATCTAAATGGCTGATTAGAAGCAGTGGCCCAGTGGGCTTGGGTGTGACAGGTGGGAATAGGGAGAGCAGGGGAGGAGGCAGTGGGTGGCCCAGGAGCCCTGAGGGTTACCCAGGAAGAAGGAAGAAGTGTAAGGGGGGTAAGACAGCAGGGCTGGGGCCATGGAGCACTTCAGTAGTTATGCAGACACAGCTGGAAGGCAGAATTTGGAGGAACACATGTGCTTTCATGATTGCCTCCTACCTGCCAGCTGGATGGGAAGTCACTAACCTCTCAGCGCCTCTGCCCAGTAATCTGTAAAATGGGGATACTGCTCCAGCCGCTTAGCCAGCTCATGGATGGTCACACAGTGACACACAGTCAGGATGTTTTCTAGCGGTAATAGCTTCACGAGAGCAGTGGGTTTTTAGGGGAAAAAATTTTTTTTTAATGACATACAAGCAGCCAACAGACACATGAAAAAATGCTCAGCCTTACTAATCATCAGAGAAATGCAAATCAAAATTACAATGAGATACCTTAACAAGTCAAGGGAGCAGTGGGTTTTGCCGGCGAAGGGTGACGCTTCCTGTATGAAAGAGGGGTGTTTCCAGTGACAGTGCAGAAGACAGAAAGGCTGGCAGGGAGAGCAGGGCCATGGCTGGGGACGGCCAGGCTGAGCTGGACATCAAGAGAGTTGTGTCTGTCTCTCTGCATTTAGTTCCTGATTATCATTCTGATGGGCCTCTGTTAATGGTGGCCCAGAGGGTCAGATTAATCAAAGTGGAAAGCACTTCTCTTTCAATTGCAATTACAACCATTATTTATGTTATTTAAATTAATCAATCACTATTGAAGGCTTTTACTATTTTTATATCACTTTGAGGAGCTAGACAAGCAAATATCCAACCCCTCCCAGGGTGGGCAGTCTGCTGGGAGGCAGAAAAGTTCTCTTCACCATGTAACGGAAGAAGTAAGAGGTTGTGTGCTTGACATTACTTTTTAGTTTTGAATGGAAGTCTTACTTTGTTGCCTAGGCTGCCTGCTGGGCTCAGGCGATCCACCTCAGCCTTCCAAATAGCTGCAACTACAGGCGTGTGCCACCATGCCCAGCTGCTTTTTTGATTTATTGTGGAGATGAGGTCTCGCCATGTTGCCCAGGCTGGTCTGGAACCCGCGGGCTCAGGCAATCCTCTCACCTCCATCTCTCAATGTGCTGGGATTACAGGTGTGAGCCACCGCACCTGGCCGATATTACATTTTAACACACGATTTCTGTGTAAGGCAACCCGCAGCTTATGTTCTTACGTTTTCTTGGCTAAGAGCTGGCACTTCTCACTAGATCTGTGTCTTAGACATGGGTCACCCACATCAGTGCCACATGTTGGGGTGTGTTATGGGAGACACGCTGGTGTGGCACAACCGTTCTGCTTATTTGGGGTGCTAGAACTGCGGGGTGGACCACTGTTATCCTTCCAACCACAGAGTTGTCTGCACATAAACTGGAAAAACGTCCACACGGTTCTCTTGCTAGTTTTAATGTATGGCATTTTTTCTTAGCACACCAGAAAAATGGGTGAATTCACCAATATGGCTAAAATCATACCCACATTTTGAGCAAGACAATAATTCCATCTACGATAGGGAGTTCTGAATACCTTCCAACGCATGGGGCTTTCTAAACGTCTATATTCTCCTCACATCTCCTTTCATCCTTATTGCTCTGAGAGCTGAGCCAGGCAGCTGTTATTAGGAACCTACGTGATACAGTTCGGGCAGCAGAAAGATGCTTTTGAACGTTAGGTCTGCCTCTGTCTGGGCTAACGGAGAGCTGGCATTTGAGTCTGCTTTGTAAGAGGAGTTAGGGAGAAGAGGTAGGGCCTCTGCTGGGGCTGAGTAAAGACCTTAACAAAACTTAGCAAACTCTAGGAAGAAGCAAACGGGTCCGGCATGACCACCACTCTGACAAACAGAAGAACTAGGAAAAAGAAAGGCTGGTGGACTGTCAGTCATCGAGGTGTCCGGAGACTGAGGGAGAGGGATACACAGAAGGCAGGCCTCCGGGGTTTCTGGTTACTCAGTTGAGACGCGCTTTGCAGCCGTGGGCAGTGAATCAGGTCTGGACCCAGGTCCTCTCCTTGGACCCCAGCCCTTTCCCTAGACCTCCAGGGGTGAAATTTACATCCCAGAATCTGTCTCTGCAGGAAACCCATCCAGAAGGCAGGCAGAAGGAAGCAAGCCCGGGCAGGGATAAGCGAAGAAGTGCGGCAAACCCCCTCCAACTGCCTCAATCCCCCCACACCTCCACACTCCCCCACTCACACCCCTCTCCCCCATGCAGCCTGCAGGTCAGACCCCATTCAGGTATTTTTCACAACAGCTCACAGGCAATCTCCCTCTGAAGTGTTGCATGGGGCCCTTCACGTTCTTAAGGAGTTCACTTGTATGCCCGAGGTCAGAGGTTCTCACCAGGAAGAAGACAGGTTATTTGGAGCATAATGGGTGTCTCCTCTTGATGTGCTGACTTTTCCAAGAGCTTGTGATAGTTCCTATCTCTCCCTGCAGTTTTCTCCAGAACTCTCTTATCTGCCCCAGGGCCCATATCTCACCAGTTCCAAAGGCCACCATGCCCGGCAGCTCCACCCAGCTGAGCTAAGTGTGTGGAGTATTGACTAGCTCTGGCGTCAGTGGCAGAGGCTACTAGACCACTTCCCAGTCCATGACCAGGAGCCTTTGTGGATAGATTCGGACTCCCTTCACCCAGGAGGCCCTCTCGCCTCCCTAGACCAGATAAGAACTGATGGAACCCACTGTGCACACCCTCATTATACTTCTCAGTACACTGAAAATGTGTATTTAAGTGGCCCCTTACCTTTCCTCCACCAACTCATAAGTCAGGGGGTTCCAAAGACAAACCTCAAACCTAGCACAGTGGCTGTAATTCAGTACATTCTTAGTATGTTGGGTTGACTCGAGGTAGTCGTCGAAATCAATTCCTGCATTCATGAATGTTGAGCCCAACTGTCATCCACCAGTTTGGTTCCCCAGCCTTCTTCCAATTAAGAACACGAATGATCCACTGAAAACTGAACGGCAAGATCAATAATAGCCTCGTGAAGCAATTTATCCCTCATTCGCCCACATTTGCCCAGACACCCGTGAGCATTTCAACACCATCGTCTCAGGCCCAGTTTGTTAACTTTACAGATAAAAAGATTTCTCAGCTCTCAAATCCTATTTGACTTTTAAAGCCCCTACTAGGATTCGCAGCAGAGCAAAATACATTTTCTGCTTATTCCTGGGGCATGTTATGTTTTGCTGTTCGGCCGAGGGAAGCACTTCCTTGGGATTGTGATGATCTAAGGCTGACACCTGGAAGCATTTCTCGGCTTCCCCTTCAGAACAAAGGAGTGAGAACCAAAACCTCTGAGCTGGATAAACCCACCCTCCCATCTCTGCATTAGCCCTGCTTAAATTGCCACAGTTCACAGAACAGCACTGTCTAAAGTCTGAAAGCTAGTGCATATCCCACCGCAACTACAAGCAATTCTGCCCTGATTGCTGTAACCTAGATGACCATGCATTTTGCTGTACAGAGAGAAACTAATGAGATGGAGAGCTTTCTCGGATGGGAACCTGCTGGCCCGCTGCCTAATGCACCATGCCAGGGACCTCTGGGAGCCCACCTCCCGGCTTGCTGACGTGCCTGCTTGCTGCAGAACGTGCTGATGTGTCTATCGATTGCAATAGAATGTAAGTGGACTGGAAAAGAGAACAGCAGGTGGGAGAGAGACTGCAGGGAAGCGACCAAACGTTCCTCCCAGCATACTAGATATCCGCATTACTGCCGGACTAGCCTCTTCTCGATCACAGGGCACTTATCTGCCCAGAGCGCGCGTTAGGCGCACACTGCCATGGAGCCAGGAGGGGAAAGCCACAGTCACCAGTCTGGGACACAGCAGCTTCCTGTTCGCAGAGCTTCCGGCCTGCAAATCTGTGCCAGGGAGCAGAGCACTGTGTCTGATTCTTAGTAATAATGTCAGTATGGCTGTAGATGTTGTTAAGGTGGGTCTAGATTGGTGGCAAGCGCTGGAGATGTGCTCTTCACTGAACTGATTCTTTTGACTTAAAAGGGTAGGGGATAAAAAAAACTGGAAAGAAGACACTGATGATTTGGTTCTCCGTGAGATCCAAACGCGGACGACAGGAGAAGTGGAGTTACAAGAACTCAGATAGAACATCATGGGGGTTTCCAGAAAGGACTAGAATCTTTCAGAAGCGAGCACCCAGCTGGCTGTCCTATGCATCCTGTTGGCTGCCCTGGCAGAGGCAGGCAGGATACTGGCCTTGACAGAGGGCCATACTCCTGACAAAGAACTGCATCACTGCCATGCTGTCCTTCTTACCTGACTTGAATCCAGTTCTCTGTTGGGATCCCTGAAGACATCAAATACAACAAATAAAAAAAAATACTCTGTGTTGCCTTGAATCACTCTTTCCCGAGGAAGAGTCACCAATACCACTTCCTCCATTCGCTTTGCCAATATCCCAGGAGACTCATGTGAAAGGCAAGCCTAACACCTGTCTTTCTCACACTTCTGGTTATGAGGCAAACAAAGTGCTGGGGAGAGAGAAACATTGCCAACTCTGTGGCCGGGTTCCATCAGGAAGAACTGTCACTTTTACCTGGCGAGGCAGTCCCCTTAGTACGTGGGCTTAATTGACTTTCCCCAAATCAGAGTGTCTCCTGGAGAGACAAGCCTTTGTCTCTGTGCTCTCAGCTCTACACCTTTGGCCACTGTTCTGGATGCTGTCACCAGAACAAAGTGGGCTGAGCCTTGTCATTTGAGCAGAAGAAGGGATGTGATCTTCCATGTAAGAGGAGGTATGAAACAGATCAATCCACAATACACAGCCACCCCGGGCTCTGCTGCAGGAACTGAGGCACATTAGGGCCTGAGTCAGCATCGGGGTCTGCGATTCCATCAGCCCACCCCTCCTCGTCCCAGGCTTCTTCTCAGCCCGTGATCTCTATGGAGACCAGCTGCAAGCACTTGTGTTTTAAGCAGTCTCCTGCCTCGACACCAAGCTCATTAGCCCTTGCAGTTGGCAGAGGATCTGGACAGCTCTCCGCTCTTCCCTAGTTTTTTAGTCCTCCTTGTACTAGCCTTCTCCCAAGTTCCAGAATACCGCTTCGGGCTTTTGCAACAAGGAATACTTTGACTCTAATCTGGGGGCTGACGACTGCTATGCATCTGAGGACATCTGAGCCCTGGGGCCAGCCTGGCCAGGGAACTTGCAAACTCTGGCAAAGTCACCTCTACTGAAGCTCTCTCATGACCAGGATTGCCTCTGCTGCTGCAGTCCACCTCTAATTATAATAGAGGTTTTTCTGTGCATGACGCTGCTTAGCTAGAGAACTAAGATCATCACAAAATGGTGTGGGCAATGTCAACACTGGAAATATACTTGTTGAAATGAGTGTATGTACTTTGATCGGTCCATAAATATTTTTTGAGCCTGTGCTTTGCGCATGGTGCTGAACTGAGTGCTCAGAGGGTTGATCTCTGAGTCCTGTTAATGGACTTGTGATCAGTCAGAGGGATAAAACTTAGACACTGGGAGATGACACTAACTGGTTGAAGAAGAAAAGAATATGTGGATGGCAGGATGGAGGGTCAGAAAGGTACCTCTGTGCTCGACAACCGCCTGCATCATGGAACCTGGCTGTGGGATGTTGTCCCTGAGGCAGAGAAACATAGCATGATTTCATGAGACAAAATCCTTTCATAGGAAATAAAATCTTGTTGGCCTTAACTATTAGATGAACCTGCAGGAACAGAATAGACAGTTGTTATGTGAATTTGTGAATCTCTGAGCCTTCATTCATACAACCCGTGGGAGCTGCTCTAAACGCTGGCCTTGCCCTCACTGAACTCATATATCCTTACATAAACGGCAGCACAGTGTGGTCCAGTGAAGTGCCCGCGTGCCAGGGCCATCCTGGAGTTGGCTCCATCAGCGCAGGAGAGCTGATGGTTAAATAGGCATGACTGTTGTGAGTCAGTGTTAAGTGGTTGGTACTTTGAAATGGGTCAGGAAGGGAGTATGGCACTATGGAAATCTACAAACACTGCACATCAGGGTCATCTTATTTTTGGGTGCCAGTTTACCAGCGCATCACAGACTTGGCCACTTAGATTCTCAAAGCCTCAGTTACCTCATCTGTTAATCTGGACAAGTATACCAGTTTCACAGGTTGGCTGGGAGAGTTAAATGAGAAAATACACATCACACAGGTACAGCAGCCACATGTGGGAAGGTCTCACTAAACAGGAGCCCTGCCAGTCTGTGTATGTGAAGAGAACTGCCCTGCCCCATACTCTAAAGAAGATTGGCTCAGACTACAGCGATTTTTAAAAGCCCCATTCTCCCTCACTATTCCAGTGGATCCATGCCATCTTCTAGGACTTGCCAAGCTTGAGAAGTCTCGCCCTGTCTGAAGAAACCACATGGGTAATTCCCATGACTAGCCCTGGCAACCTGACCATTCCCACCAGCAGAACTGAAGGAGTCAATGAGTCACCGCTGCTTTGAAGGCACAGGAAGCTCAGTCACTGCTGATAGCCTGGCCGATCCACAGGGAAGCCCATAATGTGCCCTTCTGTAAAAGCCTGGGCTGGGTGCTGCTCAGCTGACACTCTTATCAGACTCTGTGTGTGCGGTGCCATTCTCCCCTCATTGGCCTCAATGCCCCTGTCCCTGGCATGTGAGCCTCGCAGCTCTTTCTGGTGCTGCTAGTTGACCAAGAAAAAATGTGAGCAAATTTTAAGATTCTTAAAGGAGGCATTCATGTTTCTTATTATAGTAGTGTGTTCTCATATATCAGCAAATCTTCTATTCAGTTTTTTGGATTTTTTTGTTTGTTTTTGAGTCAGTGTCTCATTCTGTCGCCCAGGCTGGGATGCAGTTGCGTGATCACACCTCACCTCAGTCTCAAACTCCTGGGCTCAGGTGATCCCTCCACATCAGCCTCACTGGTAGCTGGGACTACAGGTGCGGCCTACCACTTCTGGCTAATTTTTTGATTTTTGGTAGACAAGATCTTGCCTAGGCTGGTCTTGAACTCCTGGGTTCAGGCAATCTTCCTGCTTCGGCCTCCCAAAATGTTGGAAGTACAGGCTGAGCCACTGCACTCAGCCTATTCAGTTTTTTACAGTAAAATGTCATGTAGCTTTTTTTGTTTTTTGAGTCAGGGTCCCACTCTGTCACCCAGACTAACATGCAGTGGCACGCTCACGGCCACCCCAGCGTTGACCTGCTGGGTTCCAGCGATCCTTCCATCTCAGCCTTCCAAGTCGCCAGAACTACAGGTGAGCACTACCACACCCAGCTAATTTTTTATTTATTGTAGAGACGAGGTCTCACCAAGTTGCCTGGGCTGGTCTTGAACCCGCAGGCTCAGGCAATCCACTTGCCTCGGCCTCCTAAAGTGCTGGGATTACAGGTTGAGCCACCGAACGCAGCCTAATTTTTTGATTTATTGTAAAGATGAGGTCTTGCCAAGTTGCCCAGGCTGGTCTCGAACCCATGGGCTCAGGCAATCCCCTCACCTCGGCCTCCCAAAGTGCTGGGATTATAGGCTTGAGCCACCACACCCTGCTGCTTTTTTTCTAATTACAAAAGCCACACAGTTCTCCCTAGAAAATCAGGGAACTGGCCCTCATTTTAGAATAGATAATATAGTAGGGAAGATGCAAACCTGGAGTTTACGGATAAAAAAATTGTGTATGAGCTGGGCTCAGTGGCTCAACCTGTAATCCCGTGCTTTGGGAGGCTGAGGTGACCCGCCTGGGCAACTTGGCGAGACCTCATCTCTACAATAAGTCAAAAAATCAGCCAGGCATGGTAGCACGTGCCTATAATTCCGGCTACTCAGAAGGTTGAGGCGGAAGGTTGAGGCGGAAGGATCGCTGGAGCCCAGTGGGTCGAGGCTGCAGTGGCCAGGAGCGGCCACTGCACTCCAAGTCTGGGCGACAGAGTGAGACTCTAACTCAAAAAAAAAAAAAAATTGTGTATGTATTCTTACATGTTTAAACTTCAGTCACCTTCAAAGTACTCTCCATTTGATGCAATACACCTATTAAGATGCTTTTTCCACTGCGCAAAACAGTTTTTGAACTCCTCAGTTTGGATGCCTTTTAGTGCTTCTGCTGTTTTTTGTTTCACCTCTTCCACATCAGCAAAAAGGTTCCCTTTGAGGACTTTTTTCATCCAGGAAAACAAAAAAGTTGTTCAGGGTAGATCAGATGACTAGGGAGAGTGGGGCATAGAGGTCATACCCTTTTTGATCAAAAACTGGTGAACACTCAGCGCAGTGTGGGCAGGTGCATTCGTAAATCACCCATTATGAAATGGGCAAACACACTGAAAGAATCTCCAAAAGAAATTCACTGGAGCCAAACACAGCCTCTCACAACACTAACTGGTACACTGATGCCAATGGGTTCCTAGAGCACTTATCTAGCGGGGGAAGCCTGTGCTACAAAAGGCCTACCCTCCCAAAATAATTCCCCCTTTGTATTCTTTGAGTTTGTCCAGATATGGCCTTACAAGCCTATTTGGGTGGAAAAATAAGCAGAAAAGAAAGAGGCTGGTGCTGGTTATCTACTACTGGTCAGTGACCTTTCTTGGAGGGGGCAGAATGGATTGGTAACTTTGGGGGCACTTATTTTGAGGATGGGGCTAAGTATTACATTTTCTTTCTAGAGTTTTTACTGACAGAAGTTGTGTCAGGCCATTTAAACCTCCTTTCTTCATTGGTGAACTATTCAGCTGGTGAATTATTGAGCCTTCCTCAATGGCTATCCGGCTTCCAGGAGGTAATGAAAACCTGACAGTCCTGTGTTCTCAGGAATACATTTTCCTTGAGTGTCATCAGAAGACCAGATTCATTAAACTAATCAGAGACTGGAGGCTGTGGCATTATATCTTCAAATCTACAGATTAGTCTGCTAAGGTAGCCTAGTTTTGATTGTTTACATCTTTAACCACTCTGTCAACATCTTAGAAAACCAGGTTGAGTCTTTGGAGGGCAAAAGCCATCATAGCAAGGAAAAAAGCTGAAGGCCCCAGGAAAAACATCTGTCTTTGGATTTATCCAGGGCAGTCAATGAGTTTGATTTTTACTTTATTTTTTCCTAGCTAATTTAGGAACGTTGAGGGAATGGATGTGTAAATAGATGACTAGTCAATGCCTCTCTGGATTGACCCTCAAACCTAGAGAGTACGTTCATTGTTGCCAAGTATTTCTAATAATAGCACAGCCCTATGATGGCCCAGTCTTCCCTCATGTGGCTCACCTCACGGGCCAAACCCCGGGTCAGGGTGGCCGACTCTGGGCAACCACACCAGCTGCTGCTGAAAGGGGGATTCCCCTAAACTCCCCTTGACCTTTCCTCTCCTTGTGGCTTTGTGACATTCACTGAAATCACTCAGCTCCAAATACTCCCACTTCTTTCTGTCGTTATCAGTGAGGACTCTGATGACCTGAGAAGGAAGCAAAGGTCATCATCGATGTTCCCCCCGATGAACCCACAAATACTAAGGAGTTGGAAACAGCATGTTATTCTTTGATGGCATATGGGTGATGGAAAGGAGGAGTCCACAGACTCAGTCTCATCAAAGAGGGGTGATTACTGGTAGTGGCGAGGCATCTGGCGTCTTGACTTCTGCCTCTCTAGAGGAGATAAGACAACTCATCGTTTGGGTAGAATGCTGCAAAGGACCCGATCTGTGGTCAGGCCTCATGCAGTAGGCAGTAGAACTTGAAGTGTCTTGACAGAATTACCCTAGTGAGCAGAGAGAAGTGCATCCATTACATCTTCAGTAATTTCAGTACTCCATGCCCAAATCTAACCGTCAAGGTCTGTTGAAAGACAGTCTAGCAAATCTCAGAGAAAAAATTGATTTTACTTTTGGTTGTTGTTGGACTGGGCTGTTTTTAGTTTAAAAAATAATTCACAAAGTGATCATTATATGAAATGAAATAACTTTCATATACCTTTATCTCTGATGTATTTTATAGCAGAGCCATGTGTAATGACTTCTTATAATTTGCTTCAATATTTGATTCAGTTTTCATTTATTTTCATCATTGTTCATTATATTTTACAGTTCTCCTGGCATCTAGGATAGCCAGTGGGAAAAAGGATTAAAAATGCATTTTAAAAATTCAACAAGATGCATAGTTTGAGGCTTACAGGGCTGACTATGACACTATCCTTATAATGCTTTATCCTCGTAGAACACCTTTCAAAAAGACATTGAGAAAAATCCTTAAAACTGCAATTTAATTCTTGTGGTATTTCTATAAAAGATGCATCATAATCCCTGATTTATAAACTAAGAATCTAGATTTAAAGTAGTAAAATAATAAGTGATATCCTATTACAGACTTTTTAACTTTTTAACACGTATAAGTCCAAAGTACACATGGTGCCATTTATACACACACACACACACACACACACCCAATAAGGAGTTAGGAAGAATAAACAGAGGTTTCTGCTTTTCTTGATTAAATAAAGATCTGTTATTCGCCCATTTCCCCCAAATTCACAGTGTCCTCCTCTCTCCCCTGTCTCTTCCTCTCCTTCCTCTTCCTCCCTTCCCCCCTCCCCTTTCATGCCTTCATAAACAGATCTTTCCTCTCAGATAGACCCTATCAGCAACAATACTTATTGAGCACACCTGCTAGTTAATCACTTGACAAGGACTAACTCATTTAAAATCACCATCCCGTTTTATGGATACGGAAATGAAGACTAAGACCTCTCAGAGTTGGAGAGACAGGGTTATGCACCACTGCCATCTGGCCTGAAGACCCCTTGAGTGGAGCCTAAATGTTTGTGAGACCGAACAGTTCTTGAGCACCTGCCTGGTACCAAGCCCTGTGCTAGGCACTGGGGACGCAGAATCCTCAAGGAAAACTATTCCGAGGAACTCACAACCTCTATGGGAGAGGGAGTTGGCAGTGCAGTGTGAACAACAATTTACAGTAAGGTGCTGTAAGTGATATGTTAGATCCACGCATCATTGGAATGCCTAAGAAACACCTGCCCCAGCCAGGATGGGTTCCAGAGAAGCTTCATGGAGGAAAGGATGGATGGTAAGCCATCTTCAGGCTGCATAGAGAAGGCCAGGCAGAGCAGAACAAATCACACGAGCACAGCATGACAAGCTCAAAGAGCTCGGCCTGTGGGTGACCCACAGGAAGAGGTGGAGAGTAGGGCAGAGAGGCTCTGCCCAGCTTCTGGATTTTTCCAGAAGGGTAAGGTTTCATATTTAATAGACCTAGGCAGGAATGAGAAGTGGAGATGTTTCCCCTGATGCTTTCTTGAACACTGGGAGGCAGGTAAACAGGATGTGAGGGGGCTGGGGCTGTTTGTGCCATTGGTGGCAGAGCGTCTGCCGAGAGAAAGCAGCAAGCACAAAACAGTAACAACAAGACTGTAAGGGAGGTGCCACTTCAGGAGGAATGTGTTCGGGAGATCTGTCGTCCAGTGTGGTGACTGTGGTTATCAACATGTACTGTATACTTGAAGATTGCTCAGAGTAGATTTTTTTTTTTTTTTTTGAGT
>CAUYQG010092294.1:0-27588 GCA_963574415.1 Tarsius wallacei
GGTCCTGGTATCTGCCAACAGGTGTGTGGATAATCTGAAACCCACTTCCCACTGCCTTGGATTCTGTCTGTGCAGTGGGGTTGTAGGTTTACTCCCTGAAATAAAAAGAGGTTAACAGAGGGAAGAGAATGGAGCAGACAGTGGGGAAAAGAGGAGGTGGAAAGAGAGAGGAGTAAGGGAGAGAACATATGAGTGTATCAACAAATGGAGAGAGAGACAAAAACTGAAACAGATAAAAACAATAGGCCACGGCTACAAACTGACCAACTCTCATACAAAAAAAACTAAAACATACAATGATGCTAACATACAAGCTAACCAGTCTCCTTATTAGTGTTCTATTCCTCTATACAAAGATATGGTTTACAGAGAGAAGAAAAGAGGAAAAAAAAAAAAAGAAAAAAAGGGACAAAACAAAAGGAATAGAATCATGTCAGTAAACTACAAACCAATAAAGTACACTCTGAGACTTTTCATTTAATTCCAATGTTCTTTCAGCTCTGATTTCTAGCTGTCTTTTCAGGCTGGTAAATTTGTTCACAGCTAGGGTCAGTTTCCCCTTTCAGTGTTGTTACCCTGAGTCGCCAGCAGGTAGTGCTATCTCATGGATCCAGATGGTCTTTATCTCAGCTGCTCCCCCACAGGGGAGGGGGGCCGAAAAGAAGCCGGAAATGGGAGCTGTGGCCTCAAGGCACACAGAATGAGACCCATGGTCCAGCAGGACGTCACAGTGGCAGTAGTGGTGGCAGCGATCCCAGCGGATCCTGCCTGCAGGGGTTCCAAGGTCCAAAGGCATGGATCACCTCAGACACGGGCAGTGCAATGTGCAATGGCTGCCACAGTGGCAGCGGCGGAAGTGGTGGCTGCTGCTGCTGCCCAGATTGCCCGATGTAGAGCTTGCAGGGGCTTCAAGATCCAAAGGCGTGGATCACCTCAGGCACGGGAGGTTCAATGTGCAATGGCAGCAGCGGCAGCTGCTGCTGCTGCCCTGACCGCTGTAATACGTCAGCGATGTCAATGGCCAAACTCCGTGTGAAGAGCAGGCTGCCAACGATGGGATCTGCAACCCCTGGGGAGAAAGCCCGAGTCTTTCTGTGTCTTTTGTGGAGGTCTCATAGACCAAGCTGCCCCGTTGCCATCTTGCTGGAAGTCCTCTCTTTTTTATTTTTATTTACTTTTTCATGAAGCCCCTTCCATTCTAGGAAAGAGTGGTTTATAAGGGCTGAAGAAGAGGTAGCTTTGGTCCCAAAGAGAGGTGGCTTTGGTCCCAGCAGTAGCCTACACCACACTTTTGAGAGCCCAGAGTGTCAAATAATGGGCAGGGTGGGGATGAGGGGGTGGGAGTTCTGGAAACTTGACCCAGGTGAGGATATCAATGAAGCAAGAAGGCTTTAGTTTCTCCCTGCCCAAGTGTCCAGCTTCAGCCTTCCAGGGTCAAAATCATTTCAAGTTTCTATAACACCTCACTGGCCACTGGACCCAGGAACACATGCAGTCTGCCAAAGGTTAGGTTTGAAAATGGCATCTTGCTGTAGTGGCTTAGATCTCAAAAAGAGTGAGACCCAAAGCAAACTTCCTCCCTGGAGCAGTTCTGTCTAATGTCTCTCAGCAGCTCCCTATATTATTTTTTGGAGGTTGGGATAATGGATGGGTGCTCCTGTGGCCAGGATCACAGGATTTCGTGGTGGAGATATAGGCTGCTGGAAGTCTGTCATGCACCCTTTCCTCACCCTGGGAAATCACTACTGGCTCCCAGCTGATCCCATCCATGTGGGCTGTCTCTCTTTCCCTACTTTTGTTGTTTCCTATCATTTCTTTGTTGATAATGTATTCAAAGTGTGACTGTCTATACACTATTTTTATTTTTGTAAGTGAAAAGAGGGAACATGAAACGCTTCTAGTCAGTGATCTTAAAGCCCCTCTCCCATTTTTCTTTACTGGCAATATATCACCCTATATTAAATCATAGAGATCTTTCTCACTCTTTTTTACAGCTGAATATTAATTCATTGTGTGTATGTACCTTAGTTTTTGAATCTATATCCTGTTTGGATATTTATTTACTCTTCTAATTGAGATCTTTTAAAGGCAGAGCATAGAGTTTATTTATTTCTGTATTTTCCTCATCTAGCAACTTCTAACACATAGCAGCCCCTGTTGAAATATCTGTTCAATGGATGGCGGAATATATTTGTATATATTTGTGTATATTTCTGGTATAGCACTGAAAAGTATTTCTGTGTCTTTTCAGATTAATCAAAAAGACTTCTTGGACAAAGTAAAATTTTAGGAGCATCTCAAATAAATAAAATATATATGTATGCCTATGAGTGTGTGAAGTCTACATACATAAATTAAATATATTTGCATTTTTCAGGCCAAAAAATAATGCCAGAGAAAATTTCTGAGCACCTCTTTATTTAAACCTCTTTATCAGATACTTTTACAGATTGCTGCATTTAATTATAACAAAAAGTAAATGATGTAGATGCTACTATAACCTTTTGATAAATGAAGGGACCAAAATACTAGAAGATTTGATAAATTGCTCACGTTACTAATTATGTTTAAGAACTCATGTAAATGTAAATATCCCTCCAAACACTCACAGGAAGTAAAATTATGGTAACTGGAGCTAGGCAAATGTGTATTGTACTTGAGAGTAGTAGAAGTAGCTGACCTACTCTCTACATTACCCAGTGTTTTAGTCAGGGAGTGTGTGCACGCATTTGTGTGTGTGTGTGTGTCTGTGTGTAATATACACATGGAAAAAGAGAGAAAGAGAGAGGGAGGGAGGGAGGAGAGAGAGAGGAGAGAGAGAGAGAGAGAGAGATAGAAAGAGAGAGAGAGACAGGTTGATTGAGATTTGTTATAAGAATTGGTTAATGCAGCTCTGAATGCCAAGGAATTCTGTGATCTACCATCTGCAAGCTGGAGAACCAAGAAAGCTGGTGGAATTATTTGTTCTAAGTACAAAGGCCTGAGAATCCACCCACACTGACACTCTGTTAAGGACAATCTTCTCTACTCAGTTTACCGATTCAAATATAGCTCTTGTCCGAAAACATCCTCATAAAGACACCCAAATACAATATGCCGCTATCTGGGGATCACTTAGCCCAGTCACAGTGATACATAAAACTACCCGTCACACCCAGAAAGATTGAAGCTGATTAATTTATTAATTCAAATATTCAGAATAGAGGTCTTTGATGCTTTTTTTCTAGTATCTCCTTTTGTTCTCATGAGATTCTAAATCATATGCATATTAATTAAAGAATAAAATAATATACTTCATAATTTGGAGATTAGTTGCCTTCTAATCAATTACATAATAATAATATCTATCATTTATATGAGAGCTTATTATATTTGAGGCAATATTCCTAGTTATTTTTATGTGCATCAGTTTAAAAAATAAGCTTTATTTTTAGAATAGTAATTTACAGAAAACTTGTACAATAGTAGAGAGTTTTCAGATATGCCACACCCGATTTATTCTAATGAATATAGTGTGACATCTTATATTAGCATGTACATTTGCTACCATTAATAAACCATCTGAGCCAGGCTCGGTGGCTCAGCCTATAATCCCGCACCTTGGGAGGCTGAAGTGAGTGGACTGCCTGAGCCCACGGGTTCGAGGCCCACCTGGGCAACTTGGCGAGACCTCATCGCTACAATAAATAAAAAGAAATTAGCCGAGCGTGGTAGCGCATGCCTGTAGTTCCAGCTACTTGGAAGGCTGAGGCGAAAGGATCACCGGAGCCCAGCAGGTCGAGGCCAGGTGAGCAGCCACTGCACTCCAGTCTGGGCGACAGAGTGAGACTCCAACTCAAAAATAAAAAATAAAAATTAAAAAAATAAAAATAAAAATAAACCATACTTATATATTATTATTAACTAGAATTCATACTTTTTATAGACTTCCTTAGTTTTTATCAGTTAACCCTTTTTTGTTGTTTCAGAATCACATCCAATTTACCATATTACCCTTAACAAAAATGTGCTATAACAGTTTTCCCAACTTCTTTTGTTTTTGATGTCCTTGACAGTTTTGAGTAGTAACAGTCAGGTATTTTGTAGAATGTCCATTAATTGGTATTTGTCTGATGTTGTTCTCACCATTAAACAGAAATTATGTGTTTGGGGAGTAAGATCACAGAGGTAAAGTGTCATTTTCACCATATTATATAAAATGAACATACTATGAATGTGATTTATCACTGTTGATATTGAGTTTCATCACCAGGGTAAGATGTGCACCATTTCTTTCTGATTTTTATAATGAATCAATAGATGGATATTTTATTCATTCTAAAGATATGATTATTTACAGATGAGGAGACAAAAATGTCATAGAAGTTGGTTATAGTCACTGACACTGGTGGGGAAGCTCCTCATTTTACCACTATATTAAGTCCTTAAGAAAGTGAAATTAGAGAGAATGATACAAGTAAATCTTTGGTGTAGAAAAGTGTAAGTGCTAAAAATGGAGAGACAATTTCTGTAACCTAAATCAGTGTTTTTTCTAAGAATAAGGAGAATGGAAAGCAAAGGCACCAGACTGGGTAAAGAGTCTAACTCAGTTTTAGAACAAAAAAGAGAGGTTGTTTGGTGAAGGGTTATTTCTCGTTATGAGGATCCTTCTTGGTAATGGAAAGATTAACAGAGACAGGAGTGATAATTCCATTTTTACTGTGTTCTATTTATATTGGGTCTGAAGTGAAATCATCACCAACTAATGTTTTTTTGAACACCTGGGATGTACTACGCACTTTTACATAGATAATTTCATTTAATTCTCACAATTATGCTATGAAATAGTATTATCCCCATTTAGTGAATGCAATAACTGGAATCAGGGAGTTTGAGTGACTTCGCCAGGTTCAGAAGGAAATAAGAGATGACTGATTCATTAAACTAGTCCTAAGGGACTTTGACTTCTCATCTTTGCCTTTGGCACAAACCCTACAGATATAAAAATATTCAAAGCTATTTGTTAAATAGACTGACTGAGCAGATAGCTGAGTGAAGAGACCATACCAAAGTAAGGCAAAAGATTCTCTAATTCCAAATTCAGCATAGAGTTAGAGAGGCTTGTGTACCAACTTCTGTGTGCCTTGCTATAGTCTGGGATATAATGATGATAACTTTCTAGAAAAAAGAAACTATTTTAATCCTTGGAAGTATCTCTACCAAATTGTGCTTCTTTGAGGCGTCTAATAGTTTATGAAGAATTACATTTCTTGGCCACTGGATTAACTTAATGAAATTGTGATGTTCATGCTTGGACATGTTCCAGCCCTATGGGTAATAAAAGCCCACTAACAAACCCAAGAAAGAGAAAATGATATTATAAAAATAAATTGGAGTAGACATTATGAGGGAACAAATTAATGAGATTATTATAGGGGGTATAACTCCTCAAAATGGAGAGCTTTTTAGTATCACAAATAAGTATCATTAAATATTTTAATTACACATACTCAAAGAAGAATATCCAAGAACCCTTTAAAAAAGGGTTTAGGCAAGATTATATATTATTTTTTCCTAAAGAATCTTAAAAAAAATCAGCAACCCTTAAAGTGTGTACATAAAGCAGCATAAATCAGCAGCTTTTAAAGTGTGCATGTGTGAAAATATTTAGTTTGTACCAAGCACCATCATTATTGAAAAGGTGGCAATGTCAGTTTTGTCTCATCAAGGGATTAGTTATCAATGAGAGCTATTCGAATTTTCAGAAATTCCCCTTCTGGTCCTGGGTCAAATCTAGCTCTGTATTTTCTCTAAATGAGTCAGAAGCTTTGAATTCTTTTCTTTCCATGTTAACCTAGAGCTCTGTAAAAGAGAGTGGAGCTGCAGTTATTTCTCTTCCATTGCTCTGAATATGAGTAAATCGAATTCATAAACCCCCACTGTTGCACACCTCTGTGGCCTTGCCCCTTAGAAACAGCACTCAGGAGCTCTTGTTTTTGAGACTGTTCTTCCCGCATTCACATTCGAGTACAGCAGGGGATAGAAGAAGCAATTTTCAGATTCCATGGTGGGCTGGATTAAATTACTCCACAGGCCATATGTCTCACAGACCTACTAGAGTGGATTAAGTGTTTTGCTTTCTCTTTGCATTTGAATATTTTTTTTTTCATAAAAGAAAGAAAATGTTAATGCAGGCTTAGTAGGGGAGAAAGAGACAAACAAACAAACAAATTCAGTTAGCAAAGAAGCATCCTAGCTACCTCCTGTTGGTGCATGACAGTCACAATTAGATGAATTTAAAGATCAAAAGGTTGAAGCAGGATATTCTGCTTGGGTTTTATTAACTATTAATATGTGTTTTTATCAAGGACCAAGAGTAACCATTCAGGCTTTTGTTGTTTTGTTTTAATCCTTTCTAGAGCTTGATGGCCTAGGTTATCGAAATTTAAAAAATACAGAAACCTAAAGTATCTATATTTGCATTTGGAGGAAAAATTATACTTTGGAATTAAAGAAACATGGATTGAGATTTCCCAACCAGGTGAACTATGAAATGGAATTTAATGCTTTGAATCTTCATTTTTCTATAGTAAATTGGGAATAAAAATAACGAAGTCATAGTAAACTTTTACAGATAATAGTAATGTAATATTTATTGCATAGTCACCACACGCCTTGTACTTTGCTTGTTATTTCATCCTCAAACAGCACTCTGAGGGTTGTTACATTATTTTAGACATGAAGAAATTTAGGTTAAGTAACATTCAGAGTTACATAGTGAGAATAGAATTTGAACTCTGGTTTTATTATATCTTGAACCTAGGTTCTCAACCACAACCTTATATTTCTATTTATGTAAAGAATGTATAGGAAAGTTTAAGTTTTCCTTCTAAAGATCTGATTACTTGAATTTACTCAAATAAACTTACAATGAACAGATTAACAGGATAAAAGGCATACAAATACCCAAATACCAGGGGTTGCCAAAAAAATGTATATACATTTAAACACATGTTATCTATGTATTACTTTTTGAAGTTGAATCGAATTGTGGTAGCAATGTGTAGTATGACATTCTCTCAAAAGATGGTGCTAATTAAATGAATGCTAGCATCATCATGATACAAGCAGGTCAGTTAAAGAAAATGACAGAAGCATGGTTGTTGTTCAAGAAGTGTAAGACCATTTTGAAGTGGTATCTGAGATTTGAGAATGTGTGGAAGTATAACAACGGAGGCATAAGTATGCAGCAGATCCTGACACACCTAACAATTGCATGCCTTCGTGATAAGTTTGAGATGCATGGTACTGAGTGTGATGTGCAAAAGGGAAGATCCCAGAGGCCTTGCACAGCATCAAGTCCTGCAGTAATTCACTGTAACCTGAAGTGTTCAGATACTGACGGGAACCACTTTGAGCACTGCTTGTAATTGCAGAAGTCAAATGTGGCTTATATTCATCTTTTGTTGTTGGTAAACATTGGGTATTACAATTTTATTACAGTTTTTTCCTGTCTTACACTGTGTATACTTTTTTGGGCACTCTTTATATTAACGTGCACATGTGCACAGGAGTCATACAATATATGAGACTCAAAAGAGAGACACATGGTTAAATTTAAATACCTTCTTTAAAGAAGGGAGGAAAGTAGGGTATGTAGGCAATTTTAGAGGAAGAATAAATGATTTTTAGGAAAATAAAAGAATCCAAAGGGCAGACAAAAGCCTGAGACAAAGTTCCTCTGTCTTCTGTGGAAGGTGGCGACAGTTATAGGAAAGTGAGGGTGAAATTGTGCTTTGAACCAAAGTTGCTTTATTATGCAGATAAATCTTTTAGGTAACAGCCCTTAGAAGAACAGCCGAAAGAATAGGTAAAAAGTCTGTCCAGGCATGGTGTTCTGGGCATAGTGACTTGTAGTTTTCTCTCCTACAATAAGAGTTAATCTTCTCTGATTAATGTAGATTTCAGGAAGGAGAGTCCAAGACAATTGCTTTTATTTTGAAATAATTTCCCTCAGTCAGACAAGGGAACTTTAGAAAGTACCCTTCCTTGCACTTATGGGGAGAAACAGGGAAAGGACAGAGAGGTCTCAATTCTGAGGCAGCTTCTAAGACCTTTTAATTTTCATTAACTCAAAGTTTTCAGTGTGCCAAACTTTGGGGTATCGTTTTAGGGCCCCAACAAATGAAAATAAAGTCTTATGAACCATGATGTTAGCTTCCTTCCTTTTATCAGATTTAAGATTGTAGGATGCTATGGGAGTAAAAGAAGAAAGAAAAATGAATACAACTCAGGAATAATTTGAGCTTTCTAGATGTTTTTGTTATTTTTTATTTAAGCCCATGAAAAGGCATTCATTATTTATGATTTTATTTTAAAGATGTATACAAATCTTTAAAAGGGTTAGGTATACAAATGGTCATTGTACAGGTAAAGTTTGGGCCTCACTTTGGTCTCCAGTTCACTTGGTTTGAGATCAGGTACCCTTATTGATGAAGTGTGCGCGCTCCCCCCCCAGCAGTTTCCCACTGGAAAAGGCAGTCATCACTTATAAAGAAAGAAATCTCAATATCAGTAAAGCACTTTCTCTGTTACCTTCATTGCTTTCCGAAGTAATTGAGTCCAAAAAGAACCACAGACATATTATAAGTAGAAACAAATAGACTAAACAGAAAGATATTTGGGGTTTTTGGAAGCAAAACAGATTGATAATACAGTTTAATATGCTAACGAGTGTTTATATTTTTATAGAGAAAGTCAACCACTCCATTAAAAAAAAGTCTTCAACATGAACTATTAACACTGTTTATAGCACATGATGTTTCAAAAATGAACCCAATCATGTCATTTAGCCATGTCCATCCCTGTGTCGATGAGACTGTTTGGCGGGGCAAATACTGAGTTTAATTTTTTGATCAAGAAAAGAAGAGGTTCTAAGATGACATAAATAAGATATGTGCACCTCCTGATAACCTTGTCTATAGCTTCACTTTTGTCTCTCATACTAGCTCTCACTCAGAGAGTATTAATTTGAAAAAAAAAAGCATTATTTTTCTACAGGTTCTTCTAAAGGGATTAGTAAGGTCAAATATGCAGCCTAATTAGTGGAATGTGAAATAAACACTCTTCAAGGTCTCTTAGCCTTGTGATGGGGTAAGCTGCTAGCCCGAGTAGTATCCAACTGAAGAGGCAACTAAGCAGAGCATCTTAGAGAACTGTGTGCACTAGGTTTTGCTCAGCAGCAGAGGAAATACTAAATGAATTGATTTTTAAGCCATCTGCAGATTAAACCATTTGTCAAAGAGGCAGCTAAGTGGGCAGAGACACTGATTCTGCATATTTAAAATTTTTTACTTTATTACCAAATATCTTAAACCCTTTCCCTTTGCTTTCAATTCTCATAATTGAATTGAATTTATATGACGGCAAAATGCTGTTTGGTTAACTCATTGCTTCCCGATGTTTTGGATGTCATGGCAAACACAGCTATTTGAGTATAAAAAATAGCACATGTTATTCCAGAAGTTACTCATGAAAAAAGTCTGGATGCCACTGAAAGAGCTTATCAGCTGCAAAATGAAGTTCCCAAAATATGCAAAGATTTGATGCTGAATCAATATATACTAAAACTCCTGTTCAGCCTCTTTCCATCGTTCACACCTGAGACCAACTGCCCACACTGTGGGCTCAGTACAGTGCTCCTTGGGATTGGAACACAAATTCTTTTAGTAAACTCTCAAATACCTTGTCTGATAGAAGATGGTTCACCTTCTGAAGTTAGCTGCTGAAATAAGGTCTGTCTGTGTGCACCACTAAGCTCCAGGAAGTGCTGAACACTGCTCTGCCTACTATGTCTGCTGCCAGTAAGGACTGCAGGGTTCTCCATTATTCCAGTCTCCAAGAATTCCTTGATGAAACTTCTTGTAACAGGTGTTGACCAAGGTAGGATTTTACAGCTGTCTCAGGCCCAAACTGGATGCACTGGGTCAATGTCATGTGCCATACTTCGAAAGCATTTGCAAAGCACCAACACAAGCACCAATAAGATATTACTATCATCAAACACCTTTGCATCCTTCTAATGCAACCTAGGTGCCAGAATAACTAGAGAATTAGCAAGTAAAATCAGTTTTCAACTATCTCTTCTGTCCCCAAAAAGTATTGTTTGCACTAGATGTTCTGTGTGAAACAATAACAACAGTAGCTGCAAAATCACAGAACTTAAAACTGGTTCAGGTGAAGGAATAGTTTATAAATTGCTTCTATTATATTATAGTAGGCAGTATGTCACCAGAACCTGACAAGGTTAGAAATAATCTCATAATTTACACTCCAGTGGAACTCACAAAAGCATTCTGAGGTTGAAAGTTCATTGGGACAGATAAATAGTTTCACTTACAGTGACCTGAGTTAAAGGGTTATAAATCACTACAAAAATTAGCAGGTTATTTTTCAGAGTATGTCAGTTAGCTTAGGTAACATTTATTAACAACATTTTCATAATTAGAAGAAATTGTGTATGTAAAAACTAAAGTGAATTAGATATCACTTATAATCTGATCACCTAGAAGCAACTATAAAATAATTGAGCATCTGTTTCAGTATTTTTTTCATGAATATATGTGTATGTATATGTATGCATATACATATATATAAAACATTAGTATATATTGTTTGTGAACTGTTGTATTAACTCAGCACATGTTGTGAATGTTTTTTCTTCTTATTTATTTTATAATAATAGTGTTATAGACTAAACCGCATTTTTCCCAAAATCATATTTTGAATATCTAACCCTCAAGGTGACTAGAGGTGGAGATAGGATATTTAGGAGGTAATTAAGGTAAAATGAAGTTATAAAAGTGGGGATCTAACCCAATAGGACTGTGGCCTCATAAGAAGTAGAAAAGAGACTGAGATTCCTTTCTCCCTCTCTTCACCAGATGAGGACATAGCAAGAAGGTAACTGTCAGCAAGCCTGGAAGGGAGTCCTTTATTAGAATCCAGTGTGCCCTAATGTCACACTTCCAGGCTCCAGAACTCTGAAAATGATAAATAAATGTCTGTTGTTTAAGCCACCCAGTTTATGGTATTTTGTTATGGAAGTACAAAAAGACTGAGACAAATAGATAATTTAATATAGTTTCTAATTTATATATAGCCTTTAGTCATTTTTGATCATCTTTCATTTCCATTCTTCCCTTCATGACTAACTGCTACAGGTCTGTCCTGGATACTCAGATAGTGCATACATCCTCTTTCTCAAAAAGAGTACCTTTTCAAATTGCCTGAGGTGAAAAAAGGGCAGTTTTGGAACTTGTTTATGAACCTTCTAGAGGAGGTATAAATGCTTAATATGATACCTAAAATACGAAAATGAGGTACCTAACATAGATGGTCAGGGCCCTTTGTTTTCAGTGGCATACTTATTGGATGAAGGGATTACTTAAGGAAGGTGTTTATTTGTTAACGTCAAGCATTTTTTTTTTTAGTTGAAGTATGGAGAAGTGATTAAAAAAATTATGGAACGTGTGGGAAAGGAAATGAAAGTGACCTCATAGAGAAACCACATATTTATAGGAAACAAATACTAGTTCCTTAGAAAACTTTCAATAATACTTGTAAATGGTGGGCTATAAAGCTAAGAGAAGCACTACACTATTTTATTTATTTACCATTTGGCAATTTACACGCTACTTTTCTATTTATATTTCAAATATTAAAATGAGTTTTCATTCCTTAATTTACATCAAATGGCATTGAAAGGAAGCAATTTTTAAATGGTGCTGACAGAATGGGAACGTAAAAATCATGCAAAGATTTTAAAACACACCCAGAATAGGATGCAAAGTAGACTTTCTCCTTAAGATAGCAGGTGCATTAGCAGTAGGTACTTTAAAGTGTTTGTTCCAAATGTCAGTGTCTGTCTATTAGACTTATTTTGTGAAAAATAGGGAGAATGAATGTTAAAGAAAGTGTGGACAGAAAGATGAACTGTCTACAGTTTACAGCTTATGGCGAGTACTTTCTCAGGAATTGAGGCTACGAAGGGGATACCAAGCCAAAGTCTGCCATTTCCAAAACTTTGAATGGAGGAAACAGAAGCCCAAAGAAGTTAAACAACTTTTCCAAGGTTATACAACTAGTGACAAATCCAGAACCAGAAGTCAACTCTCCAGATGATTATATTCCATTTTTTTCTTTCTGCTCCACACGATGACAACCCTAACATCCCGTATTTGCAAATGTGACAGTTCTCATTTGCAAGATTTCAAGTATATATATAATTACTATATCTAATCCTTAAATCAAAATAGAGAAAAAATATAAAAATAAAATGAACCTTACTTTATATTTCCATTTCCCTTTCCTTCTTTCTCTTTTTTGTCCCTATTTTTATACTCTAGAGGTACTTATAAAGAATGTTACTTTCTGAGGAAAACAATAACTCTTAATTTCTTAGTGAATATTGGTATAAATTCTTCATTAATTAATTTGATTTCATAAACACTCCAGAAGGAATACAAATAGCACCTGTATTTAGAATTGATTTTTTTTTCTTGCAGTGACTTGGCAGGAAAAGGGAAGTTGAAAGAGTGGGAATATTTGGTGAAACTCTTTGCCCTTTTACTTTGTATAAATGTTGTCTTTTTTGTAAATGTCAAGTCCAAATTATAGGTGAGTATTGGCAGAGTTGCAGAGACTATCTGAGACCCATTACAGCCTCTGGCATTTGTGCTGCTAAATTTGTAATGAGTTGCAGGTGTTTGTGATCGAATTTTGTGTTGCCTTTGTGATTGGCTCACTGTTTTACAGTCCATTAAGTCTATGCTTTTTTTGTTGTTGTTGATGTTAAAATTGTGGTAATGCAAAAACAGCAGTTAAAGAATAAGATAGAGGGTAATAGTTTCAACATTGATAGAATAGTCTGTATGGTTTAGACCAGTATTTATTGTCATACTTATTCAGATGGGCAGTTGCTAGTTTAAGGAATATATCTCTAATATAGTGGTAATGGTCTGACATACTTCATTGAAGAATAAAGTTGGAAGATGCCATTTAAACCATTTTCTGTCCTAACAGTAGTCAGCACTAAATATGCATAAGAATGACCTGAAATGCTTGTTGAAGTGTTTCATGGATGACTTTGAAAATCACAGTATCTGGTTCAATTCCTTTGCTTTGGTGAGGGATGAAGGTGAGTCACAGAGAAGAAATTTTTTCATGTTTCCTGATGATTTCATGGAAGTGGCAAACTTACTTAGCCTCATTCCCATGTCAGCATTATTATTGCTTTTCTATTACCTTATTCACAGACTTTAGATAATTATGTTGGATAAGGACAAATGTAGCATAAACCAAACTTAGTGAATCAAAACCCCATATAATATTGTAAATGTATTTTTATTGGGGTTGTGAATGTGTGTATGTGTGTGTAGTCTCCGAGGAACACAAAATGATCACAAAGTGCTGTTCAGAGAATGTTTGATGTAGAAAAGATATCAAACACCATATACTGTCTCAAATATGAAGACTCTGCACATTTTTTTGTATCTGAATATCTTTCAGAATCTTACAGTTGTTGGATGTAGTGATTCACATCTGCAATCCCAGCACCTTGGGAGGTGGAGGCGAGAGGATTGCCTGAGCCCAGGGGTTCGAGATCAGCCTAGGGAACTGGCCAGACCTCGTCTCTACAATAAATCCCCCAAAAAAGCAAGGTGTGGTGGCACATACCCATGGTTCCAGCTACTTAGAAGGCTGAGGCAGAAGGATTGCCTGAGCCCAGCAAGTCGAGATTGGAGTGGCTGTGAGCATGCCACTGTACTCCAGCCTGAATGATGGAGTGAGACTCCAACACACACACACACACACACACACACACACACACACACACACACACACAGAATCTTGCAGTCTCAGGAGTATCACTAATAAAAATCACACTATAAGCAACTACTTTTTGAGTGTTTACCACGTTCTTTAGATATACATTTTACATGTGTTATTTCAGTTTATTGCATAATAGTCCTATGAGGCTGGCACTATTATTTATTTGTATCACTTTTCTATAGGTAAGAAAATGAGGTTTAAAAAGTTTAAGCAGCTTGTTCAAGGTCAAAGAGCTAGTAAGATATAGATCTGGGACTGAAACCTCAGAACATTGACCTCAAGTCAGAGCTCTTGAGAATTAATGATCTCATGCCTGCCTGTCATGAATATGTTGAAACACCACTGCCGTATGGATCTACATATAGCTGATTACCAAATAGTTCTGCTTGATAAGATACAAATAAACAAGCATTTGCATCATCTGATTCAATGCTGCATTTGTAAATAAATGCTACTGAATATATAACTGCTTGTGTGTAAACTCATTCCTGCAATTTGAAAAGCTAAAACTTTGCGGAAAAATCAAACAAGAATTTGCCTATTTATGTATGTATGTATATAAGTATTTTCTACTTCCATGATATGTGAATAAAATGAACAGAAACACTAACAACAAGAGTAGCAACAATACACCAGAGCACCAATCTTTTGTTGTATTTTCTTAACCCATTTTTAAATTCAGTGGCACTTTATTTTGAATTTTAATTATGCCTAAAGTTTTGCTATCTTGTTTAATTAAAACATTTTCATGACACTTATGTATATATGTCAGATTCATGTAGTGTAGTACCTGTTATACAATAGACACTCAATAAATATTGTTAAAACATTACTCTTAGACAATGCTCACATACAATATCGGTGTCAGTCATGGTTCTGGCAAGAAACAAATGCTCATCTGAAAAAAAATCTAGCTAAAATGAATTAGGGAAATAACTATTTACAAATGTAGGAACCAGGCAATCAGGTACTAAAAATAGTTGGAAGACCTTTGCCAACCCTAAAAAGGCAAGAAGAAGGCATGGCATTAGCAGTGTCTCATAAGATCTGGGGCTTGGAGGGAAAAAAGAGCAGTTAGGCAGAAGCTCTTATCATAATCAGCTGGTAAAGAAACAGTAGATGGACAGAAATAGAATAGGGGGAAAGGAATTCTCTCATTGTTGGATCTCAAGAAGAAACTTGAGGGAAAATGGATCACAGGTCATAGAAGCCAGTCATAGTACAGAATAGGGTGGGAAATGGATCTGGATTGAAAGTGAATGAAGGATAATCTCTATGTTATTTCATGCCTCTTTCCAACAATTAGTAACTTTGTAATTATATCTATTGGAAAGACAAGGATAATGACTCAGAAAAATAAAATGAATAACTAAAGCTTATTTAAAAATGGGTGGAGTTACAATTCGGGTAAAGTCTTTGACCTTCAAGGACAGAGGTCTACATCCCACTACTTAATAATATTTTTATTTATTTAACTACTGTCAGAAGAAATATTGATTGTGTCAGCCAATGTCAATACATTGGAGAAAATCCTTTAACAGCAGAGTCAAAGTTCATGTGCTTATTAAAATTATATGCTAGAAAAAGAAAAGACAGAAAAGATAATTTCAGATCGTGATAAGTTCCATGAAGACAATGAAATAAGGCATTTCTAAGATAGTGATTTGGAGAGGAGATTGACTACTTTAGATCTGTTGATCAAAAAGGACCCATCAAAGAGACAATATTTAGGTAGAGACCTATAGAATATGAGGCTATGAAGAGTGAAAATCTGACAGAAAAATGCTCCTGGCAGAAAGATCAGCAAACACAAAGGCCTAAGACAGGAACAAGCTTGGTGTGATTATTTGAGAAATAGCAAAAACAATGGCAAAGCCATATGCTTGGAGTGCAGTGAATAAGGGGAAGCCCAACACAGGAGGAGGTGGAGGAGGAGATAACAGAGGACCTTGTGATGAATTTGGGTTGCACTGAGAGAACAATACATTACATTGGGAGAATTTTGAACCAGAGAATGATACCATCTGATTTGTGTTTTTAAAAGATCCCTCAGGTTGCTGCATTGGGGATGGATTATAAAGGGCAAGAGAACAGGCATAGAGACCATGGAGGTCCAATGGATATGGTAAGGAGTGAATAAATTTGAGATATTATTTCATTTTTTGAGTTGAAGTCTCACTCAGGCTAGAGTGCAGTGGAAGCTACTGCAGCCTCAACCTGCTGGGCTCAGGTGATCCTTCCTACAGACCCGTGCCACCACGCCCAGCTAATTTTTTGATTTATTATAGAGATGAGATCTCACCAAGTTGCCCAGGCTGATCTCAAACCCATGGGCTCAGGTAATCCTCTCACCTTGTCCTCCCAAAGTGCTGGGATTATAGGCATGAGACACTGCACCCAGCTGAGATGTGTTTTAGAGTAAACATTCTGATAAAGAAAAGGGGGAAAAAAGCAAAATAATCATCACAAATTTGGTTTGAATAACTAGGTGAATGGCAGTGTTGTTAACATAGATAAAAAAAAAACTGAGATGGTCATGGGTGAGAAAATGCAGAATTCTGATTTATGCATTTTACACTTGAAATGCTTATTAGATATCCCTATCCATATGGATATGTTGTGTACTTGGAACGGTCAGTGCTAGAGATAAACTCTGAAGTCACTGATTTATTAATGGAGTTGAAAGCACGGACATTGATCAGACCACTGAAGGAGAAAGTGTAGACAGAAGTGAAAAGATTGACAACAAAATGGATTCAAAATTCCAAGAAACATATAACATGCCAAGACCGAACCATGAAGAACTATAAAACCAAAATAGATTAATAATAAGTAACAATATTAAAGCAGCAATAGCAAGTTTTTCACCAAAGAAGAGCCCAGGACCTGATGGAAACACCATTGAATTTTATCAAACTTTTTATTTTTATTTTTTGAGACAGGCTTTCACTTTGTCACCTAAGCTGGAGTGCAGTGGCAAGATCCTGGCTCACCATAGTCTCGACCTCCTGGGCCCAAGTAATCCTTCTGTCTCAGCCTCTCAGGTAGCTGGGAATACAGGTGCATGCCACCAAACCTGGCTAAGTTTTATATTTTTTGTAAAGATGAAGTTTTGCTTTGTTGCCCAGGATGGTCTTGAACTCAGGCTCAAACTATTCTATTTTCTTTGCCTCTCAAAGTGCTGGAATTACAGGCATGAACCACAATGTCTGACCTCTATCAAATTTTTAAAAGAAGAACTAATATCAACTGTACTCTATTTTTTTTAATTGAAGAGGAAGAAATACTCCAAACTTATACTTGAATACCAGCATTATCTTGATACCCCCCAAACCAAAGACATAATAAAAAAATAAAACTAAGGTCAATATTCCTGATGAACTTAGAGGCAAAAATCAACAAAATACTAATAAAAAGAATTTAATAACATATTAAAAGTACCATCCACTATAATCAAGTGGGATTTATTCTAGGGATATAATAATACCTTAACATATACAAATCACACATATAATACATCATATCAACTGAATCAAGGTCAAAAACATGATTATTTCAATAGACTCAGAAAATGCATTTGAAAAAGTTCAATATAGCTTCATTATAAAAAACCCCCAATAAATTAGGTATAGAAGGAACACACCTCAACATGATATATGACAAGCTCACAGCTAATATAATAAGAAATGGGGAAAATAGAAAGTGTTTTCATTAAGTCCTAGAGCAAAACAATAATGCCCACTTTCAGCACTTTTACTCACCATAGCACTGGAAATCCTAGCCAAAGCAATTAGGCAAGAGAAAAAAAATTAAAGGCATCTAAATTGCAAGACAAGAGTTCAAATTATTTTTGTCTGCAGATGACATCTTATATTTAGAAAAATCTAAAGACTTCACCAAAAAACTCTTAGAATTGATGAACAAATTTAGTAAGTTTGCAGGTTACGAAATCAACATACCAAAAATTAGTAGCAGTTGTATAACAGTGATCAATCTGAAAAACAAATCGAGAATACATTCCCATTTCCAATAGTTACAAAAATAATATAGGAATAAAGTAACCAAAGGAGTAAAATATCCATAAAAGGAAAACTGTAAAACACTGATGAAAGATATTGAAGAAGTATTTTCCCTTAGTCAATGAGTCCCATGGAGTAACTCCCTTTCTGTGGTATATTCCCACTTCCCCGGAAATGGCAATCTATTAGGTCTTGTCTCCTGTGAGTCCCGCTGTTCTTGGTCTAGCTACCATAGAGGTTTTGTCATAATCTAGGCTAGTACTGAGGAATGTCTGCAAGGAGTCTCATAATGTGAAGGTTCAAAAACGTGGAACCAACAATGTGTCCCATCAAAAGTGGTCTGGATAAAGAAAATGCGGTACATATATTAAATACATGATGGAGTATTACATAGTCATGAAGAAAAACAAAATAATGGACTTCACAGCAAATTGGATGTAATTGGAGACCATCATACTGAGTGATCTATTATAGAAACAAAGCATTAAATACTACATGCTCTCACTCCTAGTGGAACCTGAATATTAATCACAATAGCACAAGGGAGAGATTGGCAGTCACCGGGCACTGCCAAGGGAGGTAGGAAGGGAGGCACATAACAGTCCAAAGGGTACTGGGTTCCAAACCAGAGGAAGCAAGGGTCAGTTGGAGGTCCAAATTTCGCTTGCCTGCAGCCTACTTGTGTTGTTATTCCATACTTATACCTCATATCTCTATAATAAAATAAATATTTAAAAATATAGAGACTCCTCTGAAAGGCTCTTAGACTTGATAAATAAATTCAGTAATATCTCAGGTTACGAGAGCAACACACACAAATCAATAGCACTGTTATATACCAATAATGACCAAGCTGAGAATTAAATCAATAATTCGATCTCATTTAAAAATGGTTACCAAAAAAGAAAATGTCTAGGAACATATTTTACCAAGGAGGTAAAAGGAGAAGGAGAAATACAAAACACTGACCAAAAAAACTGTAGAGGTCACAAAAAATGGAAAAACTTTCCTAGTTCATGGATTGAAAGAATCAATGTTGTTAAAATGCTGGTACTATCCCCACCCCCACAAAGAAATATAGAGGTTTAACACAATTCCTATCATATTCCCAACATTGTTCTTTTCATAGAACTGGAAAAAAACAAATCATAAAATTTATATGGGACCAAAAGTAGCCTCAATAATCAAAGTAATCTTAAGGAAAAAATAACAAAGCTAGAGGCATCATATTATCTGACTTCAAATTATACGATAAGACTATAGTAAACAAAGCAGCAGAGTACTGGTACAAAAGTAAACACACAGACTAATAAAATAGAATACAGGATTCAGAAATAAACTGAATACTTACAACTAACTAACCTTCAACAAAGCAGATGAAAATATACACTGGGGAAAGGACACACAATTCAATAAATGGTGCTGGGAAAATTGGATAACCACATGCAGAATAATGAAACTGAACTTCTACCTATCACCACATACAAATATTGACTCAAGATAGATTAAAGACTTACATGTAAGACTTGAAATGATAAACAATCTAGAAGAAAACCTAGGACACACTCTTTTGGACATTGGCATCATCAAAGAATTTATGTCTAAGATCCCAAAAGCAAATGCAACACAAACAATAAATAAGTGGGACTTTATTAAACTAGAAACTCTCTGCACAGCAAAAGAAATAAATAATAAGTAAAGTAAACAGAAACCCTACAAAATGAGAGAAAGTAGTCACAAACTATACTTTTAAAAAGAACTAATATCCAGAATCTACAAGAAACTCAAACAAATCTGGAAAAAAAAATCCAAAAAACAAATAATTTCATTAAAGTGGGCAAACAACATGAACAGACATCTCTCAAAAGAAGATCTATAGTTGGCCAACAAAATATGAAAACATGCTCAACATTACTACTTATGAGGAAAATGCAAATTAAAGCCACAATGAGATACCATCCTACCCCAGTCAGAAAGGATGTTATTAAGAAGTCAAAAAGCCATAGATGGTACAGATGAGTTTAAAAGAGACCACTTTCACACTGTTGGTCAGGATGTAAATTAGTACAACCTCTATGGGAAACAATATGTAGATTTCGCAAAGAATTAAAATCAGATCTGCCATTTGATCCAGCAATGTCACTGCTTGGTATCTACCCACAGGAATGGAGGCATTATACAAGGAACATACCTGCACTCTTATGTTTATTGTATCACAATTCACAATTGCAAAAATGTAGAATCAACCTAAGTACACATCAACTAATCAGTGAATAAAGAAAATGTAGTATATAAACACACACACACACAAACACACACACACACACACACACACACACACACACACACACATCATGGAACACTGTTCAGCCATAACAAAAGAACAAAATAGTTTTTTGTGACAATTGAGTGGAATCCAAGTACATTATCCTAAGTGAAGTAAAATAACAGGAACCAAAAACTAAATACTGTATGTTCTCTTTTATAAGTGTGCACTAAGCTATGGATCTGCAAAGGCATATAGAATTAAAAACGGACAATGGAGACTCAGAAGCGGGGAGACTAGGAGGACAGCAAGGGATTAAAACTACTTGTTGGTTACTATGTGTGCTAGTAGGGATGATGTGATGGGTACACTTAAAGCCCAGTCTTGTTTACCACTATACAATACATCCATGCAGCCAAAAACCATTTTTATCCCTACAGCTATTGACATAAATAAAATAAATAAATTTGGGTGATAGATATGTGGAAGACTTTAAAAATATTTTCCCACTACTTTTGAATATGTTAAGTTTTCTCCATTTTTAAAAAAAGAATTGCCTAAAAGAGACAAAAGTAGAACTGCACTGGCTGAAACAGAATGGAGAATCTTAGACTCATCTACTCATCTCCTTAGCTGCTCTTCCATAGGCTGCTCATAATTCCTCAGAACAAACTTTAAAACAACTGCCATTGATGAATACTTTTAAAATCTCCATGATCTATGTATTAATTGTGAATAGAAAATATTGCATAATCAATCATTGTGGAAAACACTTTACAACTGTTATCTTAATGCTTATGACCACCTTGCATGATGGTTACTATTAGCATCATCAATTTGGAAGTAGAACACATGTGGTAAGGAGGTCATGTAGTTGGCTCAAGTTCAAGTAGCCAGTAATTAGAGGAGCTGTGATTCAGCTCAGCCTGCTCAACTTCACATTAATAACTACATTAATTACTGCAGTTGACACGCAAATGAACTTCAATAATAACAACAAAAATAACAATCACAAATTCAATCAGTATTTTATTTAGGATGAGAGTTTTCTAATTAAGAATAGTAAGGATGTTAATTTCTGTTTGCACATTTCTTTGCCTTATAAACTTTTTTCTACTTTGTGTTTCCCAGAGTCACAAAGTTTTACTCTTTTCTTTTTTGATTTACAAATTATTACTACTAAAATGAATTTCAAATAGATTACCAGTGACTGGCATTTACTCCTAACATAGTGACAGTAGAATATTGAAGTTCAAAGAAATGATAAATTCTGTAATGCACCAACCATGTAGAGTAACACCAATTCAAAGGCATTTGTACCACGTTGCTTTTTCTTGACTAGACTATTATCACTTTATTTTAGCTGAGATTTATGTCCAAATGATGGAAAACTTTGATCCTGATATTTTTTTGGAGATCAAAGTTTTACATGTAACACCTTGCTCTACAAGTTCTCATTGCAATGCATACTATTCTAAAACATTAAACTAATGCAAACGAATAATTTGCTTTCATGCTCAGAAATGTAACTTAGATATATGAGTCCTCAAACACCCTATTGTAAATAATAATCTAGTTAGAATAAGGAATGAAAAGTGAATGTGCTAGCCAACACACCTCAGTTTTTCCCCCCTTTCCTCTTTCCCATTTGTTCGTAGGTTTTAAGACACCAGTTTTCCTTTTGTGTCAGTGTGTGTATAATTAAATTTGTGCATTTTATTGTTTTCTCCTAGTTTTTGAGTTGTGAAGAGGGAATGTCAAAGCTATTTCTACAGTCTCTCTTGTTCTTTCTAATGATTGCTAAGTGGTGCAGACTGTATATTATTGTCTTTTTAATATAGGCTCAATTCATGTGTAAAGCATCCAAGTAAGAACTACAAACATCCTGTCACTTCCAACCTCATAGTTACAGCCAGCAGAATGACTTTTAAATCACATTTATCATAGCAGAGTTTTAATTCTTCAGTTGTGAAATTAGGTAGAAAAGCTCCTTCCACCTAAAATAACTGTATTATAACAATCATTTGGATTAAGATGGCTGACGTAAGGCATCAGGAGTGAGTTTTTCCTATGGAGTGAACCAAGATAGAGTATCCTCAGCACCTAGAAAAGCTAGTAGCAGACCCCATGACTCTTCAAAGAAGCAACAATAACCACAGAGTGCAAAGAAGAGAAAAATCATTGACCTGGATTGGAACTGACCAGACTCTTGACTGGACCACCTCAGTCCACTGGCAGCCTCCTGATGCATTGGGGAAGATGAGTAAGGGAAATTCAGGTGGTCTGTAATCCTGCCATAGACTTGGGAGATCCCCTAAGCCTTGCAGGACTCCAGTCCCTCACCAGAATTGCCTTATTCATAGCTGTGTCCTGCCACAGCCTACATATAGTGGTGCAGGATAAAGAAAGCCTTGAGCAGTGCCAGCCACCATTTCCCAAGAACTCCACCCTTGTGAGTGTCACAGCTACTTTTTAGCCAGCTTGAGAGGGGCAGGCTCCAAGGGCAAACTCTGCAACTGCAGCTAGTTCCTGGTTGGGGCTGGTTGTCAGAAAACACCTGAGGCCCTGAGGCTGGCTGCACTTTGACATTCACAAAGCAAACTGCCTGAGGCAAAGGTGGGAACTCAGTTGGGACTCTGCCATAGTAACATCACTCCTCATGTAAACTATTCTGTGCCTACCTTTCAAAATAGAATACTCCAGTGGCCTGAAAATCCCTTCTAATCCTCACTGAGGTAGCCAAGAGTGCACACTTGAGGGGACCTCAAGCTTCTTCCTCCCACCCCTTGCACTGTCCTTGAAGGCTCAAAACAGAGAAAACTTGAATAATATCCAGAGCCTCCTCTTCCACCAAGGTTATCTGTGAACTTCCTTGGAGCAACACACACCAATGAGAAAGTCCATAACCAACATCACAACTGACTTTCTCCCACAAGCACCACCTCCAGATTGACTGTAATATCACAGCTTTTGGAATGACCTGATCCACAACCTCAGCTAACATCACTTTCCAAGTCTTCCCTGCCACTCAGAATGCTGTGAGCCAGTGTAGGTACCCAGCACAGGACTGCCACAGCTGGCAATTGAGAAACCCATCACACCAAGGCTATATATAACCAAAGGACCCCTACAGTGCCTATGTTAGACCCCTGCTAGCCTCAAATACAAATTAATAGTCTACTCAAATGAGAAGGAAGCAGAAAAATAATACTGACAATATGAAAAAACAGCATTCTCCAACACTCCAAAAGACCTGACCGATTCTTCAGCAACAAACCCTAACCAAAATGAAATTTGTGAGATTCCAGACAGAATTCAAAAAATTGATTATAAAATTGTCATTGAACTTCAGCAGAAAATACAAAACCAACAGAAAGAAATTAAAAAAATAAACTATTCATGAATGAATGAAAAATTCTCCAAAGAGATAGACACCTCAAAACAACAAACAAACAACAGCAAAATATAAAAAGCAAAACCAACTGAAAATTCTGGAAATAAAAGAACCATTAAGGGAAGTACAAAATGCAGTGGAAATTTTTAATGATAGAGTAGAACAAATAGAAGAAAGAACTCAGAATTTGAAGAAAAGGCTTTTGAATTAACCAAATTAAGTAACATGAAGAAAACAGAATCAAGAGAATGGAACAAAGCCTCTGCAAACTGTGGGATTATGTAAAATGTCCAAACCAAAGAATCATTGGTGTTCTTGAGGAAGAAGAGAAAGCGACAGGTTTGGAAAAGCAATTTGAGGGAATGGAGGAAAATTTCTCTGGCTTTGCTGGAGATGTAACATCCAGATAAAAGAAATTCAAAGAACTCCCAGAAGATTCACTGCAAAAAGCTTATCTCCAATGCATATAATCATCTGATTGTGCAAAGTTAATGGAGAAGAAAGAATTTTATGAGTAGTGAGACAAAAGCATCAAATAACTTCCAAAGGTAAACCTATCAGATTAACAGCAGACTTCTCAGAATAAGCCCTACAAGCCAGAAGTGACTGGAGCCCTGTCTTCAATCTCCTCGAACACAATAATAGTCAGCCAAGGATTTTGTATCCTGCAAAATTAAGTTCCATAAATAAAAAAGACATGAAGTTTTTTTCCCAGACAAGCATACGCTGAGTTTGTCTTCACTAGACTGTCTTTACAAGAAATTCTAAAAGGAGTTCTAAATACTGAAACAAAAAGGTGAAGCAACACCAGTAGAAAAATGTTGGAAACCATAAAGCTCACAGGCTTTATGGAATACCAGCATGATAGAGAAAATAAGTCAATAAATAAAGCAACCAGGTAACAAACAGTAGGATGAGTGGAATAATACCTTGCATATCATTATTAACTCTGAATGTAATGATCTCAATGTCCTATTTAAAATGCATAGACTAGCAGAATGAATAATAAAAACCAACCCAAATTCCTACTACCTTTAAAAGGCACACTTAGCTCACAAAGACTCCTAGAGACTCAAAGTAAAGAGATGATGAAAAATAGTCCATGGAAATGGAAACCCAAAACAAGCAAGGGCAGCCATTCTCATATAGGATAAAACAGACTTTAAATTAAAAGCAGTAAAAAAGACAAAGATGGCTATTATATAATTATAAGTGGATAAATCTGATGAGAAGCCATAACAATTTTAAATATATATGAGCCCAACAGCAGAGCCCCCAACTTTATAAAAGAAATTCTTTTAGACCTAAGAAAAAAAATTGACAGCAATACAATAAGATTGGGAGACTTCAGCACTCCACTGACAGCAATAGACAGATCATTAATGCAGAAAGTCAACAAAGAAACATTGAAGTTAAACTGGACTCTACAGCGAATGAAACTAACAGACATGTCTCCAAACTACAGATTATACATTTTTCTCATCAGCACATGGACCATTCTCCATGACAGACCATGTGATAGGCCACAAATCAAGTCTCAATAAATTCAAAGAAATTGAAAGCATATCAAGTACCTTCTCAGAGCACAGTGGAATAAAACTAGAAATTAACTCCAAGAAGAACTTGTAAAACCAAACAAAAACATAGAAGTTAAATAATCTACTCCTGAAAGACACTTGGGTCAAAAATGTAATCAAGATGGAAATTTAAAAAGTTCCTAAAATGAAATGTAACAGTGAAACAAGTTATCAAAACCTCTGAGACACAGCCAAAGCTGTGCTCAGAAGAAAATTTATAACACTTAAGGCTATAAACTGACAACCTACTATCACACCTCAAGGAACTAGAAAAACACAAACAAATGAAAGAAATAGTGAAGATCAGAGCATAACTAAATGAAATTGAAATTTTTTAAAAATACAAAGGATCAACAGAGCAAAGAGTTGATTCTTTGAAAAGATAGATTGATAGACCACTAGTTGGAAAAATTTAGAAACAGAGAAGATTCAAATTAGCTCCATCAGAAATGAAATGAAGACATCAAAACTGATATGACAGAAATATAATAGATCATCTGAGACATTATAAACAACTCTAAGCAAACAAACTAGACAATCTAGAGGAAATAGATACGTTATTGGAAACATAGAATCTCCCAACCTTGAATGAGGAAGAAATAGAAACCTTGAACAGACCAATAATGAGTAGTGAGATTTAAACAGTAATTAGAAGTTTCCAACAAAAATAGTCCGGAACCTAATGGACTCATAGCTGAATTCTACCAGACCCTCAACGAAATTCTAGTACTGGTTTTACTGAAGCTATTCAACAAGATAGAAGAGGAGAGAATCATCCCTAACTCATTTTATGAAGGCAGTATCACTCTGATTCCAAAGCCAGGAAAAGAGACAACAAAAAAGAAAACTATAGACGAATATCCCTTATGTACATAGATGTGAAAATTCACAGCAAATATTGGCAAACCAAATTCAACAGCACACACAAATATATTACACCACAACCAAGTGTGTTTACAAGGAATGCAAAAGTGGTTCAACATATGCAAATCAATAAATGTGATTCGCTACATAAACAGAAGTAAAAGCAAAAATCATATATTCATTTTAATAGATGCAAAAAAAAAATTTGATAAAATTCAGCATTCTTTCATGTTAAAACTCTCAGGAAAATAGGCATATAGGGAACATTCCTTAAAATAATAAGAGCCATATATGACAAACTCACAGATAATGCCATCCTGAATGGAGAAAATGTGAATGCATTTCTCCTCAGAACTGGAACAAGACAAGGATACCCATTTTCACCACTCCTATGCTATGTAGTACTGGAAGTCTTTGGCAAAGCAATCAGGCAAGATAAAGAAATAAAGGGTATTCAAATAGGAAAAGAAGAAATAAAATTATAAATTATTGGAATTATTAATAATTATTAAATTATTATCTGCCAACAATATGATCCTGCACTTAGAGAATACTATAAAGACTCCTCCAAAAGACTCCTAGACTTGATGAGTGAACTCTGTAAAGTTTCAGGATACAAAATCAACACACACAAATCAGTAGCACTGCTATATACAAATAATGAAAAATGAAAATCAAATCAAGAACTTAATTTCATTTTCAATAGCAGTCAAAAAACTAAAATATCTAGGAACACATTTAACCAAGGACATAAAAGATATCTGCAAGGAGAACTGCAAAACCCTTATGAAAAAAATTGCAGAGGACTGAAACAAATAAGAAACATTCCATACTCATGGATTAGAACAATCAACATTGCTAAGATGACCTTGTTACCCAAAGTAATCTACATATTCAATGCAGTCCTTATCAAACTACCAACATCATTTCTCACAAAGTTATAAAAAATATTCCTAAAATTCATATGGAGAAAAAAAAAGCTAAAATAACTAAAGCAATCCTTGGCAGAAAGTACTAAGCTGGAGGCATCACATTACCTGACTTGAAACTATACTACAGGGCTGTAGTCACCAAAACAGTATGTACTGGTATAAGAGCAGACATATGGACCAAAGAAACAGAATAAAGAGTTTAGAGATAAACCGAAATACCTACAACTAACTGATCTTTGACAAAGCAGATAAAGACATACTCTAAGGGAAAGGACATCTTGTTTAACATATACTGCTGTGAATATTTTATAGCTACATGCAGAAAAATAAAACTTGATCCTTGTCTCTCACCACATACAAAAATTTACTCAAGATGGATTAAAGACTTAAATATCTGACATGAAATCATAAAAATCCCAGAAGAAAACCTAGGAAAAAACTCTTCTGGACATCAGCCTAGGCAAAGAATTTATGACTAAAACCCCAAAAGCAAATGCAACTAAAATAAAAATAAGTAAGTGGGACTTGATTAAACTAAAAAGCTTCTACACAACAAAATAATCAACAGAGCAAACAGGCAATCTACAGAATCAGAGAAGATATTCACAAACTATACATCTGATGAAGGATTAATATCCAAAATCTACAAAGGACTCAAACAAAT
>CAUYQG010092300.1:0-12143 GCA_963574415.1 Tarsius wallacei
TAGATACTCAATATAACGATCATTTCCTTCATATGTATCATCAGCATCAAGGTCATCACATGTCAAAGAAAAATATACATAGAAATCAAAACCACTCTGAGATACCACCTAACTCCAGTCAGAATGGCAATTATCAATAACTCAAAAAATAACAGTAGCTGGAGAGGGTGTGCCAAAAAGGGAGCACTTTTACATTGTTGGTGGGAGTGTAAACTAGTGCAACCTCTGTGGAAAGCAGGGTGGTGATTTCTAAAAGCTCTAAATATCAACCTCCCATATGACCCCGTGATCCCCCTACTGGGAATATACCCTGAAGAACTCAAATCACTCTATTAAAAAGATACCTGCACACGTATGTTTATCGCAGCGTTGTTCACAATAGCAAGAACCTGGAAACAACCATGCTGTCCATCAAAAGAGGACTGGATTAAGAAAAGTGGTACATATACACAATGGAATACTACGCAGCCATAAAAAAGAACAAAATCATGAATTTCACAGCAACCTGGATCGAACTAGAGTCTATAATACTGAGTGACCTCTCACAGAAACAAAGAACTGAGTATCACATGTTCTCACTCATATAGTAGACCTTGGTCATCCAATGCATTACCACAAGAAAATGACTGACAGTGGTGGGAAACTAGAGGGGGAGGGTGAAGGGATTGGTGGTAGTAAATATCTGTCTGGGAAACTATGGGGAGGAGGGGTAGGGTGATGGGATTAATGGTAGTAAATATCTGTCTGGGGATGGGGAGACACTTCTTATCAGCAAGAGTACCTGAATGAAGCATATTTGTATACCTAACCCTTAACTGTACCCCACAATATCATAATAAAAAATATTGAATATATTTAAAAAAACCTAAAAAAATAAAGAAATGCAAAAGAACAGCTAACAGACCCTAGAGACTAAAAATGGCAGAGAAGATCAGATGTAAGAGAATAACCATGAGAGAAAAGTTCACTTGATAAGAGAGATGTGTAATCAGTTAACTACAATACCACATTGACAACAGAGACATTTACAAAGTGCTGTAGAAAGGAAGGAAAAAAAAAAGAAAGATCTTAGTTTTGTCTTCAAAAAGAAGAGAAAACCTCTCAACGACATTGAAACTGCAGTGTATGTAATGAAATTTGAATGAGTGCTCAGTAGACAGACAAGTTTGGGAAGAATAATCCAGGCAGAAAGAACATAATTTTCTAATTTTAAAATAGAGGAGAGCAAGACCATGATGTTAAAAATTGTGGGGTCATCTGCTATCTGCATCATGTGGCTGGTGATCAGACAATGGAAAAGAGGAGCTGAGATGATCCCTAGATATTGGTAGGCGCTGATTTTGAATGCTCAGTGCCATGAAAAATGATTTGGAATTTATTTAAGATTTGGAGAGCCTTTAAAGAAATTTTGATAGTAAAATACTATTATCAAATTTGTCATCAGATAGAGCAATTTGGATGATGGTAAAAAGAATGAATTTTAGTATGGTGGTTCCATAAGAAATAAAATTCAGTTAAAAGGTTGCTGCAATATTCTGAAAGAGAAAAAGTTTCATTGTTAGTAAAACAGAAGGCGTTAGTAATATATCCGAAGATATGTAACATCTATTTTTACGTGGTGGGCCATACCTTTCCTTTGTAAGGTCGGCCAGAGGCACTCTTCTGGCCTAGGTAATACCCAGGCAGTTTGGAAGGGGCTTGGAGCATGTGAATGTTATGGAAGATATTCTAGACTTTGATGTCAGACAGAAAATATATGACACCAGAAATTGTGCCAGAAGTGGAAGTCAAACTATAAAAATGGGAGAGAAGTAAATATTACATATATGAACTTAAGTGAACAACGTTTCATAAGAATACGTAAAATGCACAACCCACATGAAAGAAAATCAGATTTGTAATGGAATGCAAACTTATTATCAAAATGTATTTTATGTACTTTGTAATTTCTATTTTTGATAGGTACTGAGCAGAGGACTTGGAACCAGTATTTAGCCACTAAATAACTACACAGTGGGTTGAATATAATAAAAATAAACTCTTTTTTGGATCAGAATAAATACTGCTTAAGAGCTTATTATTTGATTATAGGCTATTCATTTATTTCATTTGCCCTATTTGAAAGGAACACCTGAGATAGTAATTGGCCGTACTATAATGATTGTGGAAGACTGGTTTTAAGTAAGTGAAAGAACTGATCCTGATAATCACAAAACCAGTCAAATGGCAATTGTTTAAAAACAGTGTCACAAAATCACTGGCCCTTTAAACTTCTTTGTTTCTTGGATTTCTAACAACCATGATGAAAAATGTATATATCTACAAACAAAATAAAATATGTAACTGTGCTTTTAATCCTGATAAGCAAATAATATACTTCCATATATCATGGAATATAGAATATTTATCATTAGTGAGTATAGGCAGTCTTTGATGTGTAACATAAATTTTCATTATAAGAAACTGAAAAAAAATTCTGAATATATTTATGCTATATATTTTTTTCAAGATTAGCAATAATGCCTAGAAGTTGCCAGAGGGTACAGTCAACACACTACCAAATATGTCTTTAGATAGCCCTGTGCTGCTGGTATTTTCAATAGCCACTAACCTTGCCTGGCACGGTATGGGGTTGGTAAATTGTCATGAAAATTTAAAGTAGGTACTTGTTGGTGCACAGCTCAAATTAGGTTTTTTAAAAATATTTTTTATTTTAAAGATGTGGGTTACAATTCAGAATTAGGCATAAAAGTGGACATCGTGCAGGCAAAGTTTGGGTCTCCCTTTGGTCACCACTTTGCCTTTTTTGAGTTCAGGTACCTTTATTGATATTGTGTACCCTCCGTCCCCGCCACCTGCAGTATCCCCTACAGTATTATGATAAATGTTCAGGGTCCGCTTATGTGTGAGAATATGTCATACTCTGTTCTTTGTTTCTGTGATAGATCACTGAGTATTATGGACTCTAAATCCATCCAAGTTGCTGTGACATCCATATGTTTGTCCTTCTTTATGGCTGTGTAATAGTCCATTGTGTATATGTACCACTTTTTTTATCCAGTTCATTATCGATGGATAGCACAGTTGTTTCCATGTTTTTGTTATTGTGAATGGGCTGCAATAAACATGCGTGTGCAAGAATATTTTTTGTAGGATGATTCGAGTTCTTCCAGGTATATTCTCAGTAGGAGGATTGCTGGATCATATGGGCAAATTAGTTATGTATGAAAATGGTAGTTTTTTCATTTTCATTTTTCTCTGACACAGCTTATACAAAATAATCGTTCTGTTAACTGAATACCATGCTGTAATTTAAAAAAAAAGTTGCAGCTGTTTTGTTGACATCCTGAATGCCTCCAAGTAAATTTTTTTGTTGTTTTTATTTAAAGAAAATAAGTCTTGCTGTGTTTGGTGGCTCAGCCTGTAATCCCAGCACTTTGGGAGGTCTAGGCAAATGGATTGCCTGAGCCTGCAGGTTCAAGACCAACCCAGGTGACTTGGCAAGACCTTGCCTCTACAATAAATAAAAAAATAGCCAGGTGTGGTAGTGCATGCCTGTAGTTCTGGCTACTTGGAAGGCTGAGGCAGAAGGATCGCCGGAGCCCAGCAGGTAGAGGCTGCGGTGACCGTGAACATGCCACTGCACTCCAGCCTGGGCCACAGAGTGAGATTTCCACTCAAAAAAAAAAAAAAAAAAGAAAAGAAAAGAAAAGAAATCTCATCATTCAGTATGGTATTAGATTTGAGTCTTTCATAAATGTCCTTCATCTTGTTGAGAAAGTTTCTGAGTATTCCTGGTTTGCTGAGTGTTTTTAGCATTAAATGGTATCAAATTTGTCAAATGTTCTTTTTGCATCGATCGAGAGGATGATGTGTGGGATTTTTCTCCATTCTATTAATGTGGTATATGACATTAATTGATTTTCATATGTGGAAACACCCTTGCATTCCTGGAATATATACCACTTGATCATGGTGAGTAGTCTTTTTTATATGTCACTGGACATTTTTTTAAGCATTTTGTTGGAGATTTTTGTATCTAGATTCACAAGGAATATTCTTTTGCAGTTTTCTTTATCTTGTGATGTCTTTGGCTTTGGTATTTCAATAGTGTTGCCTTAATACAATGAGTCAAGAACTATCCCCTACTCTTTTATTTTTTGGAAGATTTTAACAATAATTAGTATTAAATTATATTTAACTATTGAATAGAATTCACCATTTTAGTCACCTTGTTCAGGGCTTTTCATTACAGGAGGTTTTTGATTACTTATTCAATTTCAAGTTTTTGGTTTTGATGTATCACTTAATTGACTATCACTATCATAAATATATATTGGAAAAGAGAAGTAAAAACTTATTCAATGTAACAAAGTATTCTATTTTTCAAAAGTAGAAGTAGGACTTAGAAGTATTTAATTTAAATAATTTAAGTGGTTTTCACTAACTAAAAGACATTTACAGAACATTCTACCCAAAAGTTACAGAAATTACATTTTTCTTATTGGAACATGGAACATTCTCCAAGACAGACCATATGATAGACCACAAACCATCTCAATTAATTAAAAAAATTAAATTATATCAAGTACTTTTTCAGACCACAGTGGAATAAAACTAGAAATTAATTCAAATAATAACTCACAAAACCAAACAAAAACATGGAAGCTAAATAATCTGCTTCTGAATTATTTTTGAATCAGCAATAAAATTAAGATGGAAAATGTGAAAGTCCTCAAAATGAATGACAACAATGAAACAAGTTATCAAAATATCTGGGACATAGCCAATACTGTGCTCAGAGGAAAATTTATAGCGTTTAAACCCCACATGAATAAAACTGAAAGATCATACATTGACAAATAACATTGCACCTCAAGGAACTAGCAAAATATGAATAAACCAAACCCAAGATTAGCAGAAGAAGATAAATAACAAGAATCAGAACAGAACTAAAATAACTTGAAATAAAAAATACAAATACAATGAAACAAGAAACATGGTTCTTTGAAAAGAAAAACAAAATTGATAGACCACTAGCTAGTATTAATTAAGAAACAAAGAGAAAAGATTCAGATTAGCTCAATCAGAAATGAAAATGCAGACATAACAACTGATATGACAAAATTCGAAAGATCATCTGAGACTGTTATGAACACCTCTATGCAAACAAACTGGACAGTCTAGAGGAAATGGAAACATATGACCTCAACCTTGACTCAGGAAGAAATAGAAACTCTGAACAGAACAATAAGGAGTAGTGAGATTGAGACAGTAATTAGAAGTTCCAGGGACTTCGGGCAAGATGGTGATGGGGCAGTTTGGTCCATGAGACACTCTGCAAAAGAGAACACACATAAAGTCTCTCACTCTTCCCTGGGGGCTGTGGCTCCCATTGTTGGCAACCTGCTCTTCACATGCTGCTCGGCTGCTGCATCAGCTGCCACCTCAGCCATGGCAGCCACTGCTGCTGCTGTAGCCACTGCACGCTACCCCTGCCTGAGGCTACCCATGGCACCAGAACGTGAAGCCCCCCTTCAAGCAACGCACTCCTGAAACTGCTGCCACTGCTGCCATTGCCACGCCCTACCCCTTACCCGAAGCCAGGCTCGTGGAGCTCCTCCCATGCACCGTGAAGTGATAGCTGCCACTGCCACTACCATTGCCTACCCCTCCCACCCTGGGCAGCCTCCAACTTCTGCCCAGCCTGGCCTGCATTGCCTGGCAGTCTCCGGCTACAGTGGAAAAAGAGAGCAACAACTGGAGCAATAAGACCAGCTCCAACAGCTCAGCCCGCCTCCCAGCTTGGGATTCAAGGTAACAACATCAAAATGGGAAGGAAAGAAGCTCCTCCCCCATGCTAAATAGACACAGGCCAAATCTGAGTGGCAGATTTGGCAGGTAGTTCAGATCTGAACCACCCTCCACAGAAGACCAGGGGCAACTGACCCTAACTGTGAACAAATGTACCAGCCTGCAATGAGAGCTAGAAATCAGAGGTGAAAGGATATTGGACTTAAAAGAAAAGTCTCGGAGTGTGCTTGATTCCCCTGTTTTAATTTTTTTCTTTTATTATTTGTCTGTTTGTCTTACTCATCTTTTTTTTCTCTCTTCTTACTGTTATCAATAACATTTTCATACTTGCTTTGGTTCTGTTAGTTTACTGACTTTATTCTATTCTATTTTTTTTCTCTTTAGACCTCATCTTTGTATAGGGGAATAGCACGCCAATAAAGAGGCTGGTTAGCTTGTATGTTTGTATGATTGTATGTTTTAGATTTTTGGTATGGTTGTTGGTTTATTTGTTGTTGTTGTTGTTGTTTCTTTTTACTCATATTGGTCTTTGTGCCTCTTTTCATTTGTTAGTCAATATGTTTGTCTGTTTTCCCTCTTACTCTTCTCCATCTCTCTTCCCCCTAAAACCTGTTCCATTCCTTTCCATTTCCTTAACTCCTTTTACTTTCAGAGAGTAAACCTATTACCCTGCTGCAAGGACTGATTGTAAGGCAGTGGAATGTGGGTTCCAGAATATCCATACACCTATCAGTGGATACTGGGATCTGCAGATAGATATTGAATCACAGCTCCCCACTCAATTAAATCTCAAAACTGCAAAAGGGACTGCACACAACCTATAGTCCAGCTCCAGAATTGAACAAAGCCAGAGGATATACGAGAGGAAGAATAAGAGATTGAACAAAAAGAAGTAAAAGCAACACCTCCACCACTGAACAACAGAATTAAAAAAGACAGGGTGGAGGGAGGAGGAAAAAGTTGGGAGAAAAATCTACACAAATAAAGAAAAACCAAAATAAGAATATAGGTCTCACACAGACCCCTCGGAGGTCAGACACTAAGAAAACAGACTTTGGAACACAAACAGTGAAGAGCCCCCAGAATGATTGGTCACATATGACAAACCCAGACATCAAGACATTAATAGAGAGAATAAAAAGAATTGAGGAGAGACAAGAGGAAAATAGGAAGGAGCTGATAACTGAAATAACAGTATTAAACAATACTAGGTTGAAATAAATAACAAACCAATAAGCATGGAAAGCAGAATTAGCCAAGCAGAAGAAAGAATCTCAGAGCATGAAGACCAAAATACAGAACTAACCCCTAATGTCAAAAACATAGAAAATAAGTTTAAAAAGACAGAACAAAACCTACAAGAGATGAACGACTACTTCAAGAGACCTTACCTAAGAGTAGTTGGACTTCCTGAGGCAGTAAGAGAGACAGAGACCACACTGGAACAAATATTCCATGAAATTATTCAAGAAAACTTCCCTAATCTCATCAATGGATGCAAAAATTCTAACACAAGAGACTCAGAGAACCCTGCAAGACAACAAATGAGAAGACCAACTCCCAGACACATAATAATTCACCTAAACAAAGTAGGTAAAAAGAAAAAAATACTAAAGGCAGCAAGAGAAAAAGATCAGACTATCTACCCAATTAGAATAGCAGCAGATTTATCTACAAAAACCCTTCAGGCTAGGAGAGCTTGGAGGCCAATCTTCAAAGTTCTCAAAGATAAACAATTTCAAACAAGAATAACCTACCCAGCCAAGCTAAGCTTCATCAGTGAGGGAGAATTAAAATATTTCCCAGACATCCAATCCCTAAGAACTTATGCTGCCTCAGGACCATTTCTACAAGAAACACTTAAGAAAGTATTAAACACAGAAGAAAGGAGAAAAGAATGACAATGTTCTTCACAAGAGTGCAGGGAAAAGATGGAAAACACACATGAATCAATTCAAAAACCAATGGAAAGACAACAAATAAACAGGAACCTCATGACAAGGAGAACCCCCCAAATTTAAATAGCCTGAATGTGAATGGACTAAATGCACCACTGAAAAGACACAGAATGGTGGACTGGATAAGAAACCATGACTTCATTATTTGCGGCATCCAGGAGACTCATCTCACCACAAGGGACGCACACAGACTCAAAGTTAAAGGATGGAAAACAAGTTTCCAGGTAAATGGATCATAAAAGAAGCCAGGAGTTGCAATATTAATACAGACAAAACAACCTTTAAGCTATCAAAAATTTAAAAAGATGCAAAAGGACACTACATAATGATAAAATGTTCAATCCATCAACAAGAAATATTCATCCTAAACATATATACACCCAACACAGGAGCACCAGCATTTATAAAACAACTACTAAATAAATTAAATAAAAGATATTGACTCTAACATTATTTTAGCAGGGGACTTAAATACCTCACTGACAGCCCTAGATAGATTATCAAGGCAAAAAATCAACAGGGAAATTCAGAACCTAAACATGACACTTGCCAAATGAACTTAGTGGATACCTACAGATTATTCCACCCTGCAACCACAGAATATACATTCTACTCATCACCACGTGGAACATACTCCAAGATTGATCATATCCTTGGCCATAAATCAAGCATAAAAAATATTTCATAAGGTTGAAATGCCATGCACATTCTCAGACCACAGTGGAATAAAGATAAATATCAAAACCAACAACATTTCGCCAAAGCCCACAAAGACATGGACACTAAACAGCATGATGCTGAACAATGACTGGGTCAACACTGAAATCAAAGAAGAATTTGAAAGATTTCTGGAAACAAATGAAAATGAAGAAACACCTTACTAAAACCTCAAGATGCCATGATATCAGTTTTAAGAGGGGAATTTATATCTCTATGAGCACACATCAAGAAAATGGAAAGATCACAAGTGGAGACTCTGACAAATAACCTAGGGGAGCTAGAAAGAGAAGACCACCAAAGCTTCAACTTTAGCAGAAGAATCCAAATCAAAAAATAAGAGCCCAAATACAGGACATAGAAGACAAAAATATCAAAGAAAACATCGGCAAAATAAAAAGCTAGTTCTGGTCCGGCAGAAGATGGTGACGGGGCAGCCTGGTCTATGAGACCCTCTGCAAAGGAGTACGCAGAAGGTCTCTGGCTCTTTCCCCGGCGGCTGTGGATCCCATCGTCGGCAGCCTGCTGTTCACACGGAGCTCAGCCGTAGCCACCGCTAAAGTCTGGACAGCCCCTGAAGCTGCAGACAGAGCAGCAGCCAGTTGCCACCACCTCTGTGGCAGCCATTACGCATCGCGCCACCTGTGCCTGAGGCAATCCATGACTTCAGATCTTGAAGCCCCTGCAAGCAAGATCTGCTGAGATCCCTGCCATCTCTACTGCCACTGTGACGTCCTGCCAAGCCGTGGGTCTCCTCCCGTGTGCCCAGAGACAAGTTCCCATCTCCGGAATGTCCAGTTCCATCCCCTTTGGGGAGAGCGGCTGAGATAAAGACCATCTGTAGCGGTGAGATAGCACCACCGGTGGCGATTCAAAGCAACAACACTGAAACGGGAGAAACAAGCTTGAAAAACATACACAGGCCAGATTTGAGTCTAACTGTGAACAAATTTATCAGCCTGAGAAGACAGCTAGATATCAAAGCTGAAAGGACATTGGACTTAAACAAAAAGTCTCAGGGTGTGCTTGATTGGTTCTGTTAGTTTAATGACTTGATTCTATTCCTACTGTTTTGTTCCCTTTTTTTTCTTTTCTTCTCTCTCTTTTTTTCCCCTTCTCTTCTCTTTTCTCCTCTTTATAAACCATATATTTGTATAGAGGAACAGCATACCAATAAGGTGGTTGGTTAGCTTGTATGTTAGCATCATTGTATGTTTTAGTTTTTTTTTTTTTTGTATGGGAGTTGGGTAGTCTGTAGCCGTGGTCTATCTGTTTCAGTTTAGGTCCCTCTCTCCGTTTGTTGGTACACTCATCTGTTTCCCCCCTTACTCCTCTCTCTCTCTCCACCCCCCTCTTTCCCCCACTATCTGCTCCATTCTCCTCCCTCTGTTAACCTCATTTTATTTCAGGGAGTAAACCTACAACCCCACTGCATGGACAGATTCCAAGGCAGTGGGAAGTGTATTTCAGACTATACATACACCTATTTGTGGATACCAGGACCTGCAGATAGATTTTGAATCACAGCTCCTTCCTTAAGTAAATCTCAAAACTACAAAAAGGACCACTCCCAACCTACAGTGTAACTCCAGAATTGAACAAAGTAAGAGGGCATACATAAAGGAGAATAGGAGGTTGAACAAACAGAAGTAAAAGCAACCCCTCCACCCCTGAATAACAGAAATAAAGAAGACAGTGACATGGAGGGAAGGAAAAAGTAGGGAGGGAAAAAATCACACAAATGAAGAAAAACAAAAAGAAGAATATAGGTCTCACACAGACAACTGGGAGGTCAGACACTGAGAAAACAGACTTCGGAACACAAACAATGAAGAGCTCCCAGAATGACTGGTCACATGCAACCAAACCCAGACATCAAGACATTAATAGAGAGAATTAAAAAAATTGAGGAGAGACAAGAAGAAAATAGGAAGGAGCTGATGGCAGAAATAACAGCAGTAAAGAATACTGTGATGGAAATAAATAACAAACTAACAAGCATGGAAAGCAGAATTAGCCAAGCAGAAGAAAGAATCTCAGAGCTTGAAGACCAAAACAAAAAACTAACCCAAACTGTCAAAAACATAGAAAAGAAGCTCAAAAAGACAGAACAAAACCTTCAAGAGATGAATGATCACTTCAAGAGACCAAACCTAAGAATAATTGGCCTTACTGAGGCAGAGAGAGAGAAACAGAGGCCACACTGGAACAAATATTTCATGAAATCATTCAAGAAAACTTCCCTCATCTCATCAGTGATGAAAAAATTCAAACACAAGAGATTCAGAGAACTCCTGCAAGACAACAAATGAGAGACCAATTCCCAGACACATAATAATTTGCCTAAACAAAGTAGGTATAAAAGAAAAAATCCTAAAGGCAGCAAGAGAAAAAGGTTAGACTACCAACCAGGGAAGACAAATTAGAATAGCAGCAGATTTATCTACAGGAACCCTCCAGGCTAGGAGAGCTTGGAGCCCTATCTTCAAAGTTCTAAAAGATAAACAATTTCAACCGAGAATAACCTACCCAGCCAAGCTAAGCTTCATCAATGAGGGAGAATTGAAATCTTTCCCAGATATCCAATCCCTAAGAACCTACGCTGCCACCAAACTACCTCTACAGCAAACACTTAAGAAAGTATTGAAAACAGAAGAAAAGGAAAAAAGAACAACAACGTTCTTCACAAGAGTACAGGCAAAAGGTTAAAACACACATGAACCAACTCCAAAGTCAAAAGAAAGACATCACACAAACAGGAAGAACAACACAACTCTGTAAGAACACTATGATAGGGATCAACTCTTGCATCTCAATAATTAGTTTGTATGTGAACGGACTAATGCACCACTGAAAAGACATAGAATGGCAAAATGGATAAAATATCACCAGGCATCAATTTATTGCCTTCAAGACACTCACCTCACTAGAAAGGACACTCACAGACTCAAAGTAAGAGGATAGAAGACAAATTTTCAGGAGAATGGAACACAAAAGAAAGGAGGAGTTGCGATCTTAATCTCAGACAAAATACCCTTTAAGCTATCAAAAATTTAAAAAGATACAGAAGGCCACTACATAATGATAAAAGGTTCAATCCATCAACGAGAAATATCCATCCTAAACATATATGCACCCAACATAGAAGCACCAACTTTCATAAAGCAACTCCTAGGTAAACTAAAAAGGATATCGACTCCAATACCGTCATAGCTGGGGACTTCAATACCCCACTCACAACCCTAGACAGATCATCAGGACAAAAAATCAGCAATGAGATCAGAAACCTCAATGTGACCCTTGATCAAATGGACTTAATTGATACCTACAGAACCCTCCATCCAAAGACCACAGAATGCATATTCTACTCATCACCACATGGAATGTACTCTAAGATCGGTGATATATTTGGCCATAAATCAAGCTTAAGCAAATTTAAAAGGACCAAAATTTTACCGTGCACCTTCTTGGACCACAGTGGAATAAAAATAAACATTAACACCAAAAAGGTCACCCCAAAACCCACAAAGACATGGAAACTAAACAGCATGATGCTAAACAACTCCTGGGTCAATGATGAAATCAAAACAGAGATTAAAAGATACCTGGAAACAAATGAAAATGAAGAAACATCTTACCAAAATCTCTGGGACG